>CM076581.1:145688872-145949958 GCA_034641835.2 Pinus albicaulis
CATTTGAACCAAGTGGGTCGCATTTTTTTTCAGCCTGAATTTGAGGTACTTTCCGGCATCCAAATTGAGCTCATGATAGCTCGTTGGAAAGCCCTGGATGTTGAATATCCAGCCCAAGTGAAATTTCCCAATTTGGAGCTCATTTGACCCTCCAAAACTTCTTTCTCCCAGAAGTACTTCCTGTTGGTGCAAAAGGTGGCAGCAAGGTGGTTTTCATGGTGTTTTTGAGCTCTTTGACCATCCAGAATCTGATGAAATGCTTAGGTAATGTCTGAGGATGCATAATTGACCATGACAAATCCAAAAATGCAAAAATTTCCTCCAGAAAGTGTCCCAAAAAAAAGTGAGCATATGAGTGCGAGACCCACTTAACTGAAAAACCTGTTTTTTGACCCAAAAATTTCAAAATGACAAAATTTTCTCCGAATTTGCTCAAATTCGGAGCGGAGGTCCTCCATCATGTATCTTGCCCAGTCAATGAAGCCTCAGCCAAAATTCGAAGTGGATTAGGCCTTTTCCGCCGTCTTAGTGCTTCGCGCAACCTCCTCTTCAAAATCTTCATTCTCGCTTTGTAGACATGCATGCGAGCCCAATAATGGCCTTTCATGTGACGAAGCATGTCTTTGTCTCGCTTGGCCTTCGCCAACAATTTCTCCAGATGAATGTTCACATGTGTGAGTACAGTATCTCGGTCAGCTGGTGTCATGTCACCGAGTCTCTTTCGATTCCACTGTCGGTCCTCACGGATTTGACGCAGCTCATAAAATGTGAGCTCATCCTCAAGCTGTTTGTTGTGCTGCTCCAAATAGTTTATCACCCACTGAGCCTTCTGCAATTGATCTTTCAGCTTGTCATTCTCGGCCCTTTGCTCCTGGATGACTTCCCTCAGTTTCGAGCTAGGAGAGCTCGCATCAACATCAATGACTGTGAAATCTGTGTCCCAGCCTCCTGATGGGCCCTCATCATGCATGGGCCTCTTGCCCCTGTCCTGTATCTGTACCTGTGCTGAAGAAGAAGGTGAGACCCCTTCCACCTCACGTGGAGATAATACTCGCCGTGTCGCTGCAAATAAGGCCCTGCGGCCTCGCTGATATGTCCGAACCAAAGGAGCGCTGATATGCTCAACCTCAGGAATGTCCGGCTGGTGTGAAGGCTCTCCCGCATCATGAACTGTCTCGGGAGGCGGCTGTGGCACTGTGAAAAAGTCTCGAGAAATGAAATCCTCCCAAGTGATGCCCTGCTCTGCCAACTGATGTAACACTATGATCTTGATCAAAGCATAATGGTATATACTCCTGTACTGCTGCGCTGGGCTCGTCTTCTTTTGCACAAAAATCACCATCCTCTCTATGTTGCGATATATGAAGTACGGGATATTCATCATACGTACCCTTGTGAAGTGTATCAACAAACGAATATGGTACGCAAAGAGACGAGCATATCTGCCCTCACAACTAAAATACTGAATGATAAGTTTCATCAGCGGTGCAAACTCATCCCTCAAGAATCTGAATGGAAAAACTCTGCCCAAGTACCTCATATATCCAGTTTTAATGTATGGCTCATAGTGGAATTTCTCTAAATGCTGACGTTTGTTCCATTCCTCGCCCATGTTTGGTATGCCAGTGGCTTGAGCAATAGTCAAGGGTGAAAAAGTGAAATCAACCCCGGCAAGATTTACCCGGCCATCCCGTAAATGTAGAACAAACAGACGAGCCAATTCACGATGAAGCCGGGTTTGTGCAATCATCTCACAAAATCGGAAACATGACAAATACCGAAAACAATCCATTGCTAGTGGACATGCCTGCAACCGAGCCAAAGAAGTAGGCTCCTCTCTGTGATGATTACCACCTTTGACAACTCTATGAGACCCCCGTGGCACATTACCTTCAGTCGTGGAATCACTGCCTGACTCTTGCTCATACACTGATTCTGTCTCTGACATGGCTTTGAACAAAATATTGGCAATATGTATACTGATATAAATGCAGTGAAAACAGAGTTATAATGTATGTTTCAACACCCAACAAATATCCCCCACTGTCAAAGTACCCTAAGGAAACAAACAATAATAACAGCTCTGTTTTAGGTGGATTGAGATAAAAGCACAGTCTCTGTTTTAATTGCAAGTGAAATTTGACAAATGGTAGCAGGCAGCCTTTAGAATATTGGATAAACTTTGTCAAAGGGAACAATGAATCATAAGACTGTGTTTGTCAATGGGCAGTGAGACACAATATGACAATGATCACCATGAAACAAAAGCCATGACAGTGGTAAAACAATGATGATGACAACGGTGGTATAACGAGTGTAAAGGCAGTGGGGCTTTGACAATACATGCAAAGGGAGATATATCAATGATATAAGGTGGGAAAATACTCATAAAACCATCTATATATATTTAAAAACCCTGAGGAACAAATCTGCCATGAATGTAGGGTTTTACTCTTCCATTCAAATGTTTAAAGTCTTCAAGATATCACCAACACATTAAAATCTACTGAGCAATAGTTTAGAACCTGTTTGAAGGCAGCTGGAGATGATTTAAATCGAAACTGGGCGCCCAACGCAACTTTTCTGAACTCTGTTAGCAAGTGGGTCGCATGCGATCAAGTGGGTCGCTTTTGCCAAGTGGGTCGCATGCGTTATAATTTACACTGGAGAAAACGCCCAGGTGGGTCGCATTTGCCAAGTGGGTCGCCTTTGCCCAAGTGGGTCTCACGACCTCCAAACTCTGTCAACAATGCTCCAAAACTCGATTTCGGCCTCCAAACTCCAGATTTCGACTTCTATGCTGCGGATCTTTGCAAATGAACTTGTTTGCCATTTTATACATGATGTAAATATCTTTCACAATCAGATTTGATTCAAATCTATTTGATAACCCACATTACAATGTTTTTTCATTTTCACATTTGGCTTTTTAATACAATATCTCTCTTTTGGCTTTTTTGAGTTTTGAATTGATGATTTTGCTGTCTCTTGCAGGGGTATGGCTCTTTAGCTTAGGAAAAGATCAGAGGTCTGCATTGAAACTTATTCTTGGTGAAATGAATACAATTTATTACAAAAATAAAATTGAACAATTTCTAGTTCCAAAACAGAGTTTTGGACTAGAAATGTTTTTAAATGCTAATGATAATAAAACATGAAATCAAAATTTGCGGAACCATCCTCATCCTGCGGGCTTTATGACATGTATGCAAATGACTCGAAAACCCTAGACTCTAGGACTAAAGACACTTATTGACATTTAATGACCATAAATGAAATGACGATGATTTTGAGTGATTTTTGAGGAATTTTTTAAATAGCCCTGCAGGTGTAAGCATGAGGAAACATAAGACAACAGACCCCCTCGACAGTCAATGGCATGCTCCTAGCGAAATGCAACGAAGTGGAACAAGCGAGACACCTAAGAATGAATATGCAAAAAACGAAATGATCACTGACGGAGGGCTGTAAGGACCGACTCTAACAGAGCACCTTTTATTAACTATACCTATCTACTTATCTGCCAAGATTAAACTGTTTGGTCAGATATTTATTCACTATTCTACAACATGAAATTGAAAAATGAATGAGTCAAGTTTATACGGTTTGACTCTTCATAAATTGTGGCAAAGTTTAACAAGCTGCACACAATTACTTATTTACAAAAAATGAAATAGTAGTGGCATTTGGATTTGCACACGTTCCTTGGTCTATTTTTGTTTGGGGTTCATTTCTTTCACTTTTTTGACCATTTTATTTTTCTTACCCTTTGATTTTTCTTTTAGGGTATACCCTCTTTACATTTTTTAAATTTTTTGATTTTTTTATTTTTCAAGAATATGGAACACCTTTGCACAAGAAAAAGGTTTGAACATATTGCATAGTTCAATAAGTCAATCATGAAAAATGACACCTATTGGTATAGGAGTCTAACACTACCTAAGTTAGACTTAGGAAAATTTTAATTACTGATTAATTAACTTAATTAAGGCATTTCTAGGTCAATTTTCCTAAAACCTTTTCTGGGTTATGGAGTCTTAGTATTTCTTAGCCTCTCTAACAATTTTTAAGACTAGAACACCATATGATGCTACAAAAACTAACACTCTCTCTTAGCGAGGAAGTTGTGATAGTGTCGTACTACTCCAACACCTTGTCTCTACATCATCCTCCATACGTTGTTGATGTTTGGCCACTGTGATTGCCTACCACTACCCTTAAACTACTATGCAATTCTAATGTTGCATCTATGTTGTTTCTAACACTGTTATACTACTTCCAACTCTGCATCTGCACTACAACTCCCTCACAACTATTTATGATGCTACTGCAACTGAGAAGAATATGAAATATTGAATTAGTGGTGTCTTTGTGCTACATATGTCTCTTGAGAATCTAAATAATACTAATATCTACACTGTCCAATAAAGAATATGCATTGTTGTTGACTCAACTACTAAGCCTCCTACTATGTTGTCAACACTTATCTGCGCTCCTCAACACCTGACTGCAACTAATCTACAATTTTCACTTCGGAATTTGACTACATCAACTGACATTAATCCATCATGCTGTTATGAAACCAGCTCCAAAAATAGAAGAAAAGAGAGATAAATTCCTTATAAATCAGCCACTTCGAGGGGGAAACCTCCAATACATTACATAAATGAACAATTCTTGGATGATACAAATGACCAAAACATCCTTCTATATATAGGAGTCCATGGGGCCACAATATAATTGTAGCTGACCTAACAATAATAATGTAAGGGCACAATAATAACAATATTGGGGTTACAGGGGTACAACAATAACAATAAGGGGGCTACACTAATAACAATAAGGGAATAAACTAGTAATATAGGGACCTAACATGCCCCTCTCCTTCAAAAAAGTGTTGTCCTCAACGCTTGAGTAGCTCTGGGTGCTTCTGTATAAAATTCTCATCCTCCCATGTAGAATCTTTAGTGGGTAAGTTCTTCCACTTGATAAGATACTCTGAAATTGTAGAAATTTGAATAACTAAGATATTATTCACCGAGATTCTCCTGATCACACACTATTTTAGCTTCATGCATAATACAGAATCTCTTCTACCATTGATCATCACATGCAGAAATAAAATCAATTGCATGCATACATTAAAACCATAAACAATCACACATATGAACACGGTATTTAATGGGGAAATCTTAAAGCTCAAAACCCCAACTATATGTATATTATATGTCATGGAGATCATGTAACAATCATAGTAAAAAATCTCCTCACAAGCTCTCATGCACACCCTCAATTGCTACACACTATCAAGCTAGATCTAGCAAAACACATGCTCCAATCTTTTGCCACTTGATAACTAGCCTCTATTGTGTAATTAATGCTATGGGATGGCTTAATTAAATAGATAAACCACCTGGCTTGAACTGTGCAATCCTCATGGGCTACTCCACCTATCTGTGTGTTGCAAATAGCAACAGTATAGTCACAACTAATAGTTAACTTGCTCTTTCACCTATTCTTGCCTTGGTCCATGGCCAGAAAGCTGTCCATGCAGGATTCATGATGTATTCTTTAGTTGATTAATGAGTTTATAATTAGTGGATTAATTAATAATTAATTCACACCACTCTCACTAATTGTATCAATCAGTTAAACTAGATACAAATAGATCAACTATGTTTAGATTAGTTAAGCTGAACACAACTCCATTAACTTCCTCAATCAACTCCACCAAACTCTGTCACATGAGTTCTAGCGAGAGAAATGTCCATTCTAAATAGCTCCCACATAACCCTTAGGAATAACGTAATTCATACATCGGCCTCTGTGCCACATCTGTGCACTTAACTGAAGTGCTCCAAGAGAATAAGATAATGTTTATAGTCCAAATATTATTTAGAGCTAATAATATTCGACATATCTATTTTTAGACTAGCAATCTAAAAATAGATTCCGCCCAATATGTCTAAAAATAGAAGTCCATCTATTTTTTCCGACATGACCAACCATCCACAAATAACATCCTGCAACTCATAGAACATGATCCATATGTCTAAAAATAGACATAGTCTAAAAATAGACTTTGCACCAAAAATAGCATGCGGGCCCACTTAGTGAAGGCGACTTCATTTCACTAAGCTCCATCATCTTGCTGCATTTTCAACACTCCCTCTCAGCAAGATATGGATTATCTGCAACCCCTATCCTGCCTCTGTGGAATTCGAACTTGCTCCTGGTGAGCGCCTTCGCCAATATCGGCATCACGATCCTCGGTAGGAATGTATGAATCTAACATGACCTGTGCACACAATCTCTGATATGATGATCTGGGATGTCAATGTGTTTAGATCTATCATGAAATAATGGATTAACTGAGAGTTTTATGCAATTCTGATTATCACAATATATCACAGTAGGATCTAAGTGTGAACCGAAAAACCTGACCAGGATCTTCCTCATCCATATAGCCTCGCATGTAGCCAAACTCGCTACCATATACTCGGCCTTTGCTAAACTGAGTGCCATGGATCTCTACTTCCTGCTGTACCAAGAAACTGTTGCCGACCCAATACTGAAAATCCCTCCAGATGTGCTCTTTCTGTTCGTTGGGCTCCCTGTCCAATCTACATCCATGAAGCCACATAGCCTCACCTCATCCGACTGTCTGTACCATAATCCATATCCCAATGTGCCTTTGAGATATCTCAATACATGCTTGCCTACCTTCCAGAAGAGCTTGGTAGGCTTAACCATAGCTTGTGAAAGCTGGTTAACAGCATAGCATATGTAGGGTCATGTATTGACCAGATACATAAGCGACCCCACCAACTGTCGATAAACAGTGGCATCCACTACCTCCACCGAAGTAGCATCCTCCTTCCTCCAACCCCCAGGAAGAGGAGTATCCAACAGGCTTGCGGCCATGCATGTTGAACTTCTCCAGTATCTCCCGGGCATACTTACCTTGAGAAACAAACAGTCCACCACTGCGCTACTAATTTTCCAATCCCAAGAAATAATGAAGGAGGCCCAAGTCCTTCATCTCAAGTTGTTTTGCAAGATTAGCCTTGCATGAGTGTATCAACAGTTCATCGCCCATCAAAATCAAATCATCTACATAAATTACAATGATCGGCAACTTACCCTCCCACCACAATGCGGTATAGAGTTGAATCTCCACCTCACTCTTGGAGAATCCAAGTCGGTGAAATAACTGTCTATCCATGTGTACCAAGCACGAGGTGCTTGTTTCAACCCATACAACGCTCTCTTGAGCTTGCACACATGCGACTCGCTGCTGAAGATCTCGAAACCTTCGGGCTGCTCTATGTACACCTCCTCCTCAATCACTCCATTGAGGAACACAATCTTCACATCCATCTGATGAATGTGCCACCCCATCTGCGCTGAGAGAGGTAGAATCTTTCGTATGGAAGAATACCTTGCAACGGGTGCAAAGGTCTCCTCATAATCAATCCCCTCTATCTGTGAAAAGCCTCGGGCAACAAATCTTGCCTTATACTTCTCCACAATCCCGTCAGCTGCCTGCTTCACTTTGTAGATCCATCTCGAACCCACCACTGATTTCCCCTCCAGTCTCGGGACAATCTCCCATGCACTATTTCTGACAATCAAATCATACTCTTCCACCATGGCATCTACCCATGCGGGATCCTCCACAACTTCCTCGAAAGAGGATGGCTCTGTCACGATACACTTGCTCCTTGAAACCATGTATCCGTCCTCTGGGTCGGAGTGGCCCTGTCTCTGTCACTTGTGATGTAGGTGCTCCTACAACCTTCTGCGCTCTAGAAGGCATTCTTCCGGCTCTTCTGTGGGCTTCCGCCCTTGATGATTGACGGCCCCGCACAGTGGTCTCTTCCCTCCCATAGGAACCTCATCTTGTGGCTGATCCACATCCTGAGACTCATCCTTAGGAACTAATAGCTCCTCATCTGCATGCAAGTGTGGCTCCCTCTCAAGCGAACACTTCATGGCTTTCTCCTCAAAATTTGATATCCGTCGCACAACAGTCTTGTGGCCCTGTCTGCAAAATACACACGATGGTGCCAATGGGGCGTATCAGTGTACCCCACAAATATCCCAACCTCTGCGGTTGGCTCCGGCTTCTTCCTGGCATCCTTCGTCACATGAATGTAAACAGGTGAACCAAAAATCCTCAAATGGGAAATATCAGGCTTCTTACCAGAAAACGCCTCCTCGGGTGTACTCATGCCAAGTATCTTGTGAGGAAAACGGTTCTGCACATATACTGCAGTATTGCATGCCTCCGCCCACAAGTGAATGGGTAGGCCTTGATCATGCAACATCGCCCGTGCAACACCCACGATCGTTCTGTTCTTCCGCTCAACAACCTCGTTCTGATGTGGGTTATGAGGTGCTATGAGCTCTCTTCGAATTCCTTCTGCGCTACAAAAGTCCTTGAATTCTCCATTGATGAATTCACCACCATTGTCGCTCCTTAGAGCCTTCACCTGCTTCCCCGATTCTTTCTCAACCAGTGCCTTGAACTCACAGAACTTTGAGTATGTCTCGCTCTTCTTCTGCATGAAGAAGATCCAGCTCTTACGGGAAAAATCATCAACAAATATCACATAATACATGTGCTTTGCTGTCGAAGCTACTGAGAAAGGTCCGCACACGTCTGTGTGAATTCTCTCAAGGATCGTCGTGGCATGACTATCCTTCTCGTGAAAGGTGGATTTCACAAATTTTCCCAAGGTACACCCCTTTCACTGATCTGAATGTTCAAGAGTGCCTTTAGGAAGCCCAATAGAAATTTGCTGCAGTATCTTCAAAGCTCCATGGTGAAGGTGGCCCAATCTTCAGTGCCATAACTCGCCATCATCCCGGCTCACCACTCCTTCTGCCTTGCCTGCCATTGCTGCACAGCCATCTACCTGCAATTCATAAAGGTTCTTAACTCGAACCCCTATCCTCTGGGTCTCACCAGTTGCCTTACTGCGCAGGAGAGCCTTTCCCTCGCTAAAGACAACATCATATCCCTTGTCTTCTAACATCGCCACAGAGATAAGATTCTTCTTCAATCCTGGAACATGCATCACTTCCTTCAAACTGAAGGGTTTACCAGACTCCCTCTCAAAGGAAATGGTACCGATACCGGTCGCACTGTATCTACCATCATCGCCCATCTCGATGTGCACTCCAAGATATTTCTCATCCAAATCAGTAAACAAATCTCGATCTCCTGTCATGTGAAAAGATGCATCACTATCCAGAAACCACACTGAACTCATCACACTTGAGACCAAGCATGCGATCAGCGAAAAATCCAGTTCAAAATGTGAGGCTAAGGCCTCTCCAGCTGCAGATCCAGCAGCCTGTGTATTTTTCTTCTTCTACGGACAATTTGTGGCATAATGTCCGTGTTTGTGACAGTGAAAGCAATTCACCTTGGACATGTCCTTCTTCTTGCTTTCGCACCGAAATGAGAAGCTTTCTTGCTCTTCCCCTTCTTTGCTTTGGCAGCCAAAGCGCAATTCTCTTCATCAGATTTCTTTGATGAAGATCTGTCCCTGGTACTTCGCCTTATCTCCTCTTGCACAAGATCCAATCAAAGTCGCTCCCATCCTGGAAATTTCTCCCGACCATTGACAGAGTCCTGATAGGAATGCCAACTCTTCGGAAGCCTAAGGAGAGCCAAGCTCACCAAGTCCTCATCATCAACAGTCACCCCCACACTTCCCAGCTCATCCCTGCATTGGATGAACTTCGTGAGGTACTCGGGCATACTGTCACCTTTCTCCATTTTTATGTTCCTGAGTTTGTCCTTGAGCGCCAACTTCCTTTGATCGCTCTTGCTTTGAAATAAATATGTAGAAGCTTTCCACATCATGAATGGAGAAGCCTTACCATGAAGGCTGGACACTATGTGATCCTTCACACCCTCCAACAAAATCCTTCGACACTTTGCTGTCTTCTTTTGCCATGCGTCAAGTATGGCAGCATCAGTAGAAGTAGGCTTTGGAACTTCAGCATCTATGAACTCCTTCAACCCATTTTCATCTAGCACCGCCTCCATCCTGTCCTTCCATGCAATATAATTCGAGCTGCCCTCAAGGGCATACTCCAATCACAATCCGTTGAAAGACATCTCAACTTCGACACCAAGAAAACACTGTTGCAAATTCGAATTCCACCAGCACAAAACTCAACCGCTTCAATGTTTTGCAATTGCTCCAATGATCAATATCGCTCTGATACCATGTAGAAATTTGAATAACTGATATATTATTCACTGAGATTCTCCTGATCACACACTATTTTAGCTTCATGCATAATACATATTCTCTTCTACCATTGATCATCACATGCGGAAATAAAATCAATTGCATGCACACATTAAAACCACAAACAATCACACATATGAACACAGTATTTAATGGGAAAGCTTAAAGCTGAAAACCCCAACTATCTGTATATTATATGTCATGGAGATCATGTAACAATCATAGTACAAAAGCTCCTCACAAGCTCTCATGCACACCCTCAATTGCTACACACTATCAAGCTAGATCTAGCAAAACACATGCTCCAATCTTTTGCCACTTGATAGCCAACCTCTATTGCGTAATTAATGCTATGGGATGGCTTCATTAAATAGATAAACCACCTGGCTTGAACTGCGTAATCCTCATGGGCTACTCCACCTATCTTTGTGTTGCAAATAGCAACAGTATAGTCACAACTGATAGTTAACCTGCTCTTTCACCTATTCTTGCACTGGTCTCCACTGAAACTGTCCATGCACTGAAGTTAACTGATGTATTCTTTAGTTGATTAATGAGTTTATAATTAGTGAATTAATTAGTAATTAATTCACACCACTCTCACTAATTGTATCAATCAGTTAAACTAGATACAAATAGCTCAACTATGTTTAGATTAGTTAAACTGAACACAACTCCATTAACTTCCTCAATCAACTCCACCAAACTCTCTCACATGAGTTCTAACTGAAGTATCCATGCAATAGCTCCATTTAACCCTTAGGAATAGCGTAATTCCTTCTGTCAGCTCCTGTGCCACATCTGTGCACTTAACTGAAGTGCTCCAAGAGAATAAGATAATGTTTAGAGTCCAAATATTATTAAGAGCTAATAATATTCTACATATCTATTTTTAGACTGGCAATCTAAAAATAGATTCCGCCCAATATGTCTAAAAATAGAAGTCCATCTATTTTTTCCAACTTGACCAACCATCCACAAATAGCATCCTGCAACTCATATAACATGATCCATATGTCTAAAAATAGACTTTGCGCCAAAAATAGCCTGCGGGCCCACTTAGTGAAGGCGACTCCTTTCCACTAAGCTCATCATCTTGTTGCAATCTCAACTGAAATTGATCGATTTCGTAGCTATTGAGTTCTTGTTTCTGTGACCACTTCAGGTTCCAATATGATTTTCCCTTCCTCATCAAGTTCTAGAAATATCGTTTGAACTGGAATATTTTCACCTATAACCTTCTTTAAGCATGAAATATGGAAAACTGGATACACTCGCGAAGAAGCAGGAAGCTCCAATTTGTATGCCATTGTACCAATATTTTGCAACACCTTATAAGGACCATAGTACTTTGGCGATAATTTACTATCCTTCTTAGCTTGCTTGAGAGACATTTGTTTGTATGGTTGTAGCCGTAAAAATACCCAGTCTCCTACATCAAAACTTCTATCGCTGCGATGTTGATCTACCTGTTGTTTCATTCGATTTTGTGCCAAATTTAGGTTATCCTTTAGGAGTTGGAGAACTTATTTTTGATGTTCAATGTGATCTTCCATTGCTTGAAACTTAGAATTTTCTCTTAAATATGATGTGATGGATGGTGGATGATATCCATAAAGTGTGCCATAAATGGGGTCATTTTTGCTGCAGTATGGAAGGAAGTGTTATATTGTCACCATTCAACGAGAGGTAGCCACTTGACTCATTGTGTTTGTTTATCAGATACAAAACAATGAAGATATCCTTCCAAACATTTATTCACTATCTCAGTTTGACCATCGGATTGAGGATGATAAGATGAGCTATGAGCTAATTGAGTACCCAAACAAGAAAATAACTTCGTCCAAAAATTTCCAGTAAAAATGGGATCTTTGTTGCTCACAATAATCTTTGGGTTTCCATGTAGCTTTTGAATTGTGTCCATAAATGTAGTAGAAAATTTACTTTATTTAAATGGATGAGATAATGCAAAAAAATGTGCATACTTGGTAAGTCTATCAACTACCACCATGATGACACTCTTTCCTTTGGACTTAGGTAAACCTGTGATAAAATCCATTGAAATCTCCTCCCAATGTTGACTTGGAATGGATAAAGGTTGTAGAAGACCCAAGTTCTTAATTGTCTCAACTTTATTTTGTTGGCAAACCAAACATTCCGCCAAAAAATTTTAAATATCAGATTTAAGGCCATCCCAAAAAATTATTTCTTCACCCTGTGGTAAGTTTTTAAAAATCCTGAGTGTCCTTTTCAAGGAGAAGTGTCCAATTCCAAAAGAATATTTTGTTTTAATTGGGAATTATTACAAATATATAAACGATCTTTGTACCATAAGGAATCATTTTTCCACCTAAATGTATTAGATGTACTAGGATCTTGTTGCAAATTTTGAATGAGTGTCCACACTTCTTCGTCCTTCTTCCATTCATTCCTTGCTTTGGTTATCCAGTCTGGTTGGATAATAGAAATGGCACAAAGCAATGCTTCCACCTCTTCATTATTTTTTGAGAGTGCATCTGCAACAACATTTAACTTCCCTTTTTTGTAGATTATTTCAATGTCACAACCCAACATCTTTGTGACCCATTTTTGAAGCTCTTTTGAAGATAGTCTTTGTTCCAAAAAGAGTTTAAGAATATCATGATCAATTTTTATCTTGAAGTGTCTTCCCATTAGGTAAGGTCACCATTTCTTTAGTGCATGTAGTATTGCTAACATTTCCTTCTCATAAATTTCTTTTTGTAAATACTTTCCTTTGATTGGACGACTTTCAAGAGTAATGGGTCTTCCTTCTTACATTAAAACAACACTAATTCCATTTCCTGAGGCATCACATTCCACAATAAAAGTTTTTGTGAAGTCTGGCATAGCTAAGACCGGTGCTAGGCACATTTCCTCTTTAAGATGTTAAAAGGCCTTAGTTGCTTCAGGAGTCCATTAAAATGCATATTTCTTCAATAATGTTGTTAGAGGTGTTGCTATTCTCCCGTAATTCTTAACAAAATTGCGATAATACCCGGTTAACCTGAGAAATCCTCGCAACTTATTTATGGTTGTGGGGACTTTCCATTCCTTAATGGCTTTAATTTTGTTAGGGTCTACCTTAACACCCTCGTGAGATACAATATGACCCATATATTCTACCTCTTGCACTCCAAAAAAAAATTTGGATGTTTTTGCATATAATTGTTTCTCCTGCAATAGTTTGAGCACCTTGTCAACATGTTGAACATGAACCTTCCAAGACCTGTTGTAGATTAGTATATCATCAAAAAATACTCGCACAAATTTTCTAAGGAAGGGTTTGAAAATGGAATTCATCAAACCTTAAAATGTAGAAGATGCATTGGTAAGTCCAAAAGGCATGACCAAAAATTCATAATGGCCCTCATGAGTTCAAAATGTTGTTTTCGGAATATTTCCAGTCTTCATTCTAATTTGATGATATCTTGAACGAAGATCCAACTTGGTAAAATAAATTGCTCCATGTAATTCATCCAATAATTCATCAATCACAGGAATGGGAAATTTATCTTTAATGGTGAGCTTATTGAGCTCCCTATAATCCTGACAAATTCGCCATGATCCATCCTTCTTGTGTACCAATACTACAGGAGGAGAGAAAGAACTTTGACTAGGTTGAATTATACCCGCCTCTAACATTTTTGCAATCATACGTTCAATTTCGCTCTTTTGGACGTAAGGATATCTATAAGGCCTGATGTTTGTAGGAACACTTCCTGGAATCAAATGAATAGCATGATCATGATCACGAATAGGTGGGAGTCCTTTGGGAGTTTCAAACACCTTGGAATGGTTGTCCAAGACTTGTTGGAGATCTGCAGAAATAGATGATTTTGATGTTGGAACTTCTAGTGAGCATAATTGTGCAATTACGCCTCGTTGTTCTTTCTTTAGAAGCTTTATCATGACATTAGAGCTTATTATCCTTCCTGGCTTCCCTTCAATACCCCGTAATTCGACTTCCTTTCCTTCTGAAAAAAATTTCAAGAAAAGTTCTTGAAAATTAAAAGCTACCGTCCCAAAAGATTGTAACCATTGTACTCCTAGTACAACATCAACACCTCCCATAGGAATGGAAAGCATTGGACTAGTCAATACATATTCCCCCATGGTTAGCTTGATATTATGGCATTTTCCCGAGCAATTTATAGTTCCTCCATTTGCAACCATCACTTGACATTCTGGTGCTGGGTATAGGAAACAATTCAATTCCTTGGCTACCTTACAATGAATAAAATTATGGGTACTACCCGAATCAATCAACACTATTACCTTTTTCTTCTTGATATGTCCTTCTATCTTGAGAGTTTGAGGAGTGGTAATTCCTACCAATGCATTACACAATATGGTCGGACTCATTTCTTCCTTCTCTAGGGTTGGTTCCTGATGTATATCCTCTTCTTTTGAAGAATCTTGTTCATTTTCTTCTTCCTCTTCACAATCTAGTATGTAACATAATTTCTTCACAACACACTTATGACCTTTAGTGTAGTTTCTATCACAACTGTAGCAAAGCCCTTTTGCTCTTTTTTCTTCCAATTGTTGTGGTGTCAACCTTGTAGGTTGTGGAAGTCTAGGAGTAGCAACACTTCCATCTTTATATATGTGAGTGGTAGGCTTCCTTTTCGCCATAATTTTACATTCAACTTTTCTTGCCAACCTGAATGCCTTTTCCAATGAATAAGGTTCCCAAACGCAAACTTCATGTTGGATGTTATCCTTTAAAGTCCCTATGAAGACATCAATCTTGTGTTCCTGTGGAATATCAGTTACCCTTATATTCAATTTTTGGAAGTCCTCAATGTGCTCCACCACTGAACCCTTTTGTTTGAGATTTATCAATTGGATAAAGAAGGTGTTGCTTTTTGTATCCACATAATGTGTTATCATTTCCTCCGTAAAAATTGACCAAGTGACAATTTTTTTACTAGAGCAAAGCCATCGATACCATAAAAATGTATTCTTTTCTAAATGTAAAGTTGCAATGCGTACCTTTTGTGTGTTTTGCAAAATATTGAGATCAAAATATTTCTCCATCTGTAGTATCCATGCTACAGGATCCTTGCCATCAAACTTCCTCATATCCATATTTGGAATATGGTGGTTCTTCCATCCAACATTAGAGTTTACGAAATCATGATTTACAATTATTTTTTTCTCATCACAAGTTTCCTCTACTATATTTTCGCCATTAGGAAACATTTCTTGTATCAACTTTGCCAAACCTTTGATGTCTACTTTTAAATCATTCTTCATGTTTTCCATGTTGTCTTTCATTTTTTCATTGATCTTAGCTTCCATGCCAACTTCCATGCCATCCATATTAGCTTCCAAACAATTCATCTTAGCTTCCACGCCATCCATCTTAGTTTCCACGCCTTTCTTCAAAACTTCCATTTCATTTTTGTTGCTCTTTGCGATAGTGAAATTTGGTGCACTTGCTCTTGTAATTTTGATATCTCATGTTGCGTTTCTTCATCTTCATGAGTCATAGTAGAGCCTTCTAAAGGCTTAATGGGTGTTGAATTCTTTTTAGGGGGCATTTTAGAACCCAATACTGATATCTATTCTTCAATATGGCCTTGGAATAAATTCAAACTAATTTTTTTCAAACGAGACATGTAATTCGAAAAAAATACACACCTTTTTCTTGCTTTTGAGGAGCTCGATATTAAAACTAAATTATCTATGTGATTTCAAATCTTCAATATATAAAATTGGGCCCTATAGTAGCCCTCTGAATTTTCTTTCAAATTCCATAGGTCTAACCTAATTTTGATTTTTCAAGACAAAGTTATGCCAAATCTCCCACAATGACCTAATTATGGACTAGTTCAGTAGAGCGACCTTGTACGGCGTGCCACGTGTCATTTTTTCCTCCTTCGGCTCTGAAATTGATATATATGAAACTACAGTATGTGCACTTGCGGCCACTATGTACATAATTCCAATCCAATGCTCAGAGAGAGAGTTATGACAATTTTCCCACGGTCACCTCTTTGAGATGAAATTCGGGAGCCTGCAAAAATCCCTAACTTCCATAGACCCTATCTCCGAAAATATTGCGCATCAAGCTCTGAAATTTTTCCACGAAGTTCCTCAAGATTGCGGCTTCGCTATTTAAAAATTTTAGCTTCTAAACCCTCGTAGAAAAAAATTTATAGCGAAAATTCCATGATGACCTGTTTAGATTAAATTCAGGAGCCTGCAAAAATCCCTAATTTGAATAGATCATATCTCAAAAAATATTGTGAACCAAGATCTGAAATTTTTCCACAAGGTTCCTCAAGATTTCGTCTTCGCTTTGTAAAAATTTCCGCTTCTGAACCTTCATAGAAAAAAATTTATAGCAAAAATTCCACGATGACCTGTTTGGAGCAGCGAAAC
Organism: Pinus albicaulis; assembly: GCA_034641835.2. Classification (NCBI taxonomy): domain Eukaryota; kingdom Viridiplantae; phylum Streptophyta; class Pinopsida; order Pinales; family Pinaceae; genus Pinus; species Pinus albicaulis. Next base: position 145,705,555 of record CM076581.1, read on the forward strand.
CCTAGAATCCAAAGCTCTGATACCAAATGTTATGAAACCAACTCCAAAAATAGAAAAAAAGAGAGATCAATGCCTTAGAAATCAACCACTTCAAGGGGGAAACATCCAATACATTACATAAATGAACAATTCTTGGACGATACAAATGACCAAAACCTCCTTCTATATATAGGAGTCCATGGGGCCACAATATAATCCTAGCCAACCTAACAATAATAATGTAAGGGCACAATAATAACAATATTGGGGTTACAGGGGTACAACAATAACAATAAGTGGGCTACACCAATAACAATAAGGGACTAAACTAGTAATATAGGGACCTAACACATGATACCTAATATTGTGGGCTCCCGTAGTAAGGTGATGATCCATGAGGAAGACACCTCAATGTACCTTTCCCAAATCTTTGTGCAACTATGAACTATGATCTACTCCTATTGTTGTTGCTACTACTCTACTACTATCACTGCACTGTTACTACAACTACTGCAATAATGAGTCTGATATCCCCAGATCCTAAAGCTCTAGATTCCATAGGGATTATCCCTATGAGTCTCGATGTCCCTATGGGAAATATCTCTACTCCCTCCTGGAAACTCGAACTGTCCTCTTGCAGTGGAAATTGGATTTTGAAGCTCCGCGTTGGGAATATTTTGGTTGGAACTGCTCCTGTTTCCTGCAACTGGGAAATTCACCCTGCTTGTGTCACTACAATTAGCTCTGCAATTGTCTCTCAATTACTGAATGGAACTAGCTATGCTACTTTCATATGACTATAGCATTCTAACATTGAACATGCTACTATGATATTTTGGGCTCCTATAGCATAGGTGATGATCTCGTTGCAACAATTGCAACTGATTTAATTGATATCCTTGTTGCTTTTGCACTAGATCATGTCTGTCTAGCACAATGTAGTTTCATAATCCTCCTCCTCTTGGATCTGGTGCCCCACTTTCTCCTTTCAAGCCTAGTCCTTGGCTAGGAACCTTATTCGTTTTTCAACTCGCACTGGATAACTCATACATCCTCTGACACCTGTCTCTGACAACTGGAAGTCGATTTACTACCCAGATATTCATTCTAGATAACTCACACGACTTCTTCTGGAAATATCATATGCCCATCGTTGAAAAGCTACAAAATATGTGAAACTCAAATAATGGGATGGAAATATCCCTCTTTCACTTGCTCGGTTTCTACCTCTAGTATTTTCACACCCTTTTGCAGTGAGAAAAACTACTTGAAGCTACTGTCTACTATAACTGGAAATGTGGATTTATTGGATAGAAACCCTCTAAGAGAGATTCCCTTTGTGTGTGCTTCCTCTTCCACCCAGCATTGATTTTGCTACTGCAAAAACCTTCTGCGCTCAAAAAAGTAATCTGCTCAGCGAAAATATGAGCTACTATTTCTCCCTCTACCTATTGGAATACTCAATATGGAAATCCTATTTTTTCTGCAACCTTGCACTGAAAAATCAAATTTCCCAGCAATTCGAACTGCCTAGCTAGGCACTGCAAAACCCCAAGAAAATCCATCCAACTGCTCACTCTAAACAAGGAATTTTCTTTTTTCTCTTCTTAGCTTCCCTGTCTAATCAAAATCGCTTTGATACCATGTAAAAATTTCACCACTGGAATTCTATTGCAGCAACTAGAATTAATTCTTCTAATTGTTAATTAATTTAACAGTTTATTGCTACGACAACAATGAATTAATCACATTGCAATATTCACAAATAAAAATATGGCAGAAGATAAATTGGAAACTAAAAAAATACTGACACACACACACACAAAATTATAACACCGTTATTTTTGGACAAAAGTCCCTCGAAAACCCAACTTGGGAAAATTGATGCAGCAGATGAGGGTTTTTATTATTAAGCAGACTGAGAAAATTTTGAGTACAACTGGATGCTCAAACTTGCAATCCACTACAGGAATATTGGCCACAAAAGTTAGTGAGACAATTTTTTTCTCACCTGGCATTGATCCAGCTCTAAAACTGACACTAAATGGGCTCCACGAAACCCCTGTGTCAGCCTCTACGTTGAATATATGCAAGCACTTGTACGCTCTACCTGGAACTACAACTAATCAAGTTGTCTACCCTATCCAGCCTCTAAGAATGAATCATTAGCCCCTTTCGGAAATTCTCCCAACCTTTAGCAAATGAATTGACCCTTTGTTTGGCTAAATCGAACTATTGGAACACCTAATCCTCCATGGGTAGGTGTGGAGTGCGAAAAGTCACAATGGAGTCCAAGTGACCTTGGAATATGAAACCAAGAGTCACACCATTGTACTATAAATGTAGATCTTTGTATAATGGAAAATAAGAAAGCCTCACGCTTATCTTTCATTGTGTGTTGAGTCTCTTGTGTGTGTGTTCATCTTCCTCATACACCATGTGTGTGCTTCAACATGGTGTTTAACATGGTATCAGAGCGGGCGATTGTTGGCCCTGCTCCAAATTGAGTGAGCCATTTGTGTTTATGGCCTGTGCATATCTGCAAAAATTCTTGGCATTTTTGCAGCCCTCAGAGTTTTTGCAGCATTCAGAATTTGTTTTGAAGAAGAGCAGCATTGGTTTTGAGAAGGAGCAGCATTCAGGCATTTGTTTTGAAGAAGAGCAGCAAGCAGCACTGCACATCTGAAGGTTGATTTCTTCCTGCAATTTCTGCGTTTTAAATTCTGCACCATTTTTAAGCTGCTGGAAAATAGTTTAAAGAGGGCTTCTGAAATTTTTTTGAGTTTTTCTACTGTTGGAAAATATTTTCTTCTGCTGGGCTATTGGAAAAATTTCTGGGTTTTATTGGCAATCTGTTGTTGCATTTTAGTACTTGAAATTTGTACTGCTGCCTTCATTTCTCCATTTTGTCCATTCTACTGTGTATTCAGAAGAAAAATCTGCTTCTGTTTTAAAGTCTCCTATCTCTACTCTGTTGTTTTAATTTAAAAAATAAAAATAAAATAAAATAAAAATAAAAAATTCTAAATCAAACCTATCTCTCGGCCTCACCACTCAACTCTGCCACACACTTCCTACACTTCCTTACGCCCCCTCACTATACGCTCAAACCGCCCTCTGCAATACCCTCACTATACGCTCAAACCCGACCCCCTCTCCTCTCAACCCTCTCCCTATCTACATGGCTCCGCACAACACCGGCCCCCTCACTTGGCCGCCCCTCCCTCGAGCTCTCCACTCTACACTACAAACTTACCCCTCAGCCTTCACTTCTTGTAACACTCACCCTGCAAGAGATTCTACCCTCCCCACTCCTCGACAGCCTCTCCCTAAGCTACGACTCTACCCGCTGCCTAACCCTCGCTCGAGCTCCCTCCCACATGGGTTCCTCACCACGACTCTCCTCCCGCTCAAACCCACGACCCTGCGCATGATCCAACCCCTCTCCCCTCGCTCTACGCCCTCCCTAACCCCCACGCTGCCCTTTATCACTCCAGACTACGCCTGCACTCTTCCCTACGCCTCACGCCTCACTGCCTCAACGCCTACAGACTCTGCCTACAACCTATCTGCTCGGCCCTCCTGCGCTACAGCCACACCCCCACCGCCTCCCTAACTAGCCCTCCCTCTCTGCGTTCACGAGCTCCCTCCCACGGCCCTCACCTCGAGCTCTCAACTCCCCCTTACCCAGTCTCACCACCTCCCTACCCACGGCCATTCCAGCGTTTCAATTTTTTTTTTAAAGTGAGCGTTTTTTAAATTTTAAATTTTTTTTTATTCACTCCCCACCATACAATACCACCCCTCCCTCTCCATTTAACACCGCCCCTCCATTTAATAAATTTTCCCATATAATACCCCCCACCCAAATAAATTTCCCTCCCCATTTTTTAATTGTCCCTATTTTTAATTAATTCCCTTCCATTTATATTATAATCCCTTTCCCATTTTTTTAATTAATCTCAATATATATATATATATATATATATATATATATATATATATATATAAATTTTTAATTAAAAAAAAAAACAGCAGAGAGAGAGGAAAGAGAGAAAATGAACAGCAGAAAGGAAGAGAAAATGACATATCAGTAAATGGACAGTACACATAGAGAAAATTGCAGATTTGACATTTTATGATTTGTGGCATTGATTTGAAAGGTGATTTTTCTGAAGAATTTGACATTTGAAGACAAGTTTTCCATCATTGCAAAACAGTTATTTGAAGAAAAAATTCAGCTGCCTTAAAGGCCTCTTGCACAAGTGTTTTCAGCTGCACATATTTTGCAGAAATATTGTATTGAACTGACATTGTATTTGCATCTTCATTCATAGTTGCAATCAAGACTTGAAGTGTAATTGAGTTGAAAAATTGTTGATTGCCCTCCATCATTTGAGGAGCATATTTTGTACTTTGAGATTTCCATAGTTGGAAATTCTTTAGAGTCATTTGTATTTGCTGTTGAATCACATTGTAAACGGGTGCATTTTCGGTTGAAGCTGACACCCTTTCATTTTTTAGCCTAAGTTGTTGAAAATGACTAAAATCAATGAGCTATTAGTGTTGTTGAATAACCTCATTCATTCAAATGTTGATGATATGATAAGAATAAGCAAGCATGCTCTTTGTAATATTCAAACTTGTTTACAAGATGCACAAGAAAAGATTGAGTTTTTGCAGTTGGAATCTCAACTTCAACAAGACGAACTTCAGCAAAAGAGTCACCATTCTGAACCTGTTTCTGTTCAGAATATTGTGGAGGACTCTCATCAGAAGAAAGAAGATAAAGTTGCAATTGATCCTCATTCAGTTCATTGCACAAGAGTAGATGTACATGCAGATGCAGCAGCTCAGCCTGCACTTCCTAAGCCCATCATCAGACCTTGGGAAGAGCTTGTCCACAACAAGCATAGAACTGGTCTTGGATATGACAAGGATGTGTCCTTTCATATTCCAGACTACACCAAGCCCATCATATTTCAGAGTGTCGGATTCATATATGACAGTTCACCTGCAGTTGTTCTAGATCCTGTTCCACAACAACATTAGATTGTAAAATGCCAACACTGTGATCGAGTTGGCCATATGAAAGATCACTGTTTTGATCTTCATCCATGAAAGCACTGTGGTCGGCACACCCATTCTTCAGACAGATGCTTCAGACACAAGCCTCCTGCAAGAACCAAGATTCATCTTGGATGGATCACTTCTTGGCAATGGGCATCAGCAGCCAAGAAGATGTTTACGACACATGTTAGAACTTGTTCACGGATATTGAGAAAACTTGCAGTTGAGTTTTCGCCATCATCTCACCTTGTCCCTGACAGGGGGAAAATGGTGGTCATGCACAAGCTTCGACATCAGATCAAGCGAGCCTTAGCCACAATCTCTCATTCCATGTTCAGAGTTGTAGTCAGCAGTTCAAGTGAGCTTGAGCCACAATTCGTCATTCCGGATTCAGAGATGTAGCCAAAGACACGGATGCCCATGAGCATGCCTTCGGTTGGTGGACAACGTTAAACCATCATCTTTGGTTGGTGGATAACCTAAAACCATCACAGGTAGTAGACTTCCCTTCTTTTAGGTCGAAGGTCTCCCTTTCATATATGAGGAACACTTCCTCTAGCAGAAGCCTTCAGCTTCTTGCCAGCATTGGTTGAGTTCCAGGAAATGCTTCAAGCATTCCAGAGTTGTTGGTCATCCTAAAACCATCACAGGCAGTAGACCTCCCTTCTTTTAGGTTGAAGGTCTCCCTTTTTTTATGAGGGACAATTCCTCTAGTAGAAGCCTTTAGCTTCTTGCCAGTTTTGGAAGAGTTCTGGGAACTACAACAAGTTTTGTGTTCCAGTGTTGGTGGTCATCCTTAAACCACCTCCTTTTTTCCAACATTTCAGAGAGTTGATTCAGCGCAAGTGCTGCCATGTATACTTTGCATATTTGTATTACAACTCTTTTCTTGGACTCACACATACCCCTTCGGATTAAGGGGGGATGTTGGAACACCTAATCCTCCATGGGTAGGTGTGGAATGCGAAAAGTCACAATGGAGTCAAAGTGACCTTGGAATATGAAACCAAGAGTCACACCATTGTACTATAAATGTAGATCTTTGTATAATGGAAAATAAGAAAGCCTCACGCTTATCTTTCATTGTGTGTTGAGTCTCTTGTGTGTGTGTTCATCTTCCTCATACGCCATGTGTGTGCTTCAACATGGTGTTTAACACGAACTCTATCTATGAAGCTTCTATGCCAACATTGCACAACCTCACTGAGGAAACTCACTGCTCCTATAACTAGCCCTTTGAAAGTGGAGAACTTCCTCCAGACTCAATGTGTTTTCCCCTCTCTATCTCTGCTTCCCTTCTCTGGCTTGAACTCTTCTGGCATAATGTTGTTTCTCTTTGGAAAGTCAAACTTCCCAAGGAAATTGGTCTCAAGTCCGTTCCTCCATCGACCCATAGACTCCTTATAATCTCATTGTGGGACTCCAATAACCAAGATTAAAACTTAATCAACGGTTGAGATTATTTCATATTTGATCCATGTGGGTTTCTAGAGAAACCTCAACTTCCTCAATTAATTCCTATTAATTAATCATTTTCCATAGGTTAGACTTAGGAAAAAATTAATTAACTTAATTAAGGAATTTCTAGGTGGATTTTCCTTAAAACTTTTATGGGTTATGGAGTCCTAGTTTTTCTTAGCCTCTCTAACAACTGTTGAGACTAGAACACCATCCAATGTTACAAAAACTAGCACACATATCATGTGAATATTCCATTATCAATAAAAAAGTCCAAACACAAAAAATTGAATACTGCATATGCTCAATCTCACACTTTTGTGCATATGGATACCTATAAGGCCTAATGTTAGGTGGTAAACTAATAGGTCGCGAATGAATAGTAGCCAGTGGGCATCAACAAATTCATTAGTGGGCGGTCGACAGCAAAAGAAACATCGAGTTGTTTTTTGACATCATCAGCCAATGGGCGATCATCACCAGCCAGTGGGCAGTTTCATCATCAAAAAATTTTCCAGTGGGCGTCTTCTAAATTTTGTCAGTGGACAAGAAAATTTGTCAGTGGGTGTCTTCAAAAAAATTTCAGTGGACAAAAGATGATGATTTCAAGCAAAGGATAGATGGATCCTTTTGCAGCTTGGCACGTGATGAATTTGTTAAGTGAAATTCAGATATGAATCATACATGTAGTTGACTCATGGTCTCTTCAGATTGCAATTTTTTTGGCATCCAACTTGGCAGTTTTTCAGGCAATGTTTTTTTAGGATCAACAATTTCAGCATGAGAACTTGGAAGATGGTTCCTCATTCTTATTTTGGATTTATCATTAAGGGGGGGAATGTTAGCCTCTCTCTCATAAACAATTATAAATCCAAAGTTAATTAAATTAATTAAATATTGAAAATTAGGATTCTATGCTTAATTTTCTAGATTATGTTAGTTCCTCTTAATTGGGAGTTAGTTTAGGCCTACCTAAATTAGCTCCTAGATTAGTGTGTGTGGTTGATATATTTTCTCAACCAAGTTGTCCAAGATAGATGCACTATCTTGAGACAACTTCTTCATCTATTTAATTGTATTATAACATTATTTTAATAATGAAGAATACGTGAGGAAAGACATAAGGCTCTCAGGCCTTTTCCGCCAGTTCTATGTCTCTGGTGTTTTTTTGTGTTTTATGAGTTGATTTAATTTCTTACACGATCTTTAGATAGTATTAGTTCCTTGGTGTTGACTTCAAGCCCTAAAGATGAGGATCTTGAAGTGAAAATATGAAACAATAGTACTATTGGCTAAGTATTTAGACAACTGAGTGATGTAAAGAAGAAGAGTTACACAAAATGTAGAATACAAGACAATATAAGAGGAATGCTCATGAGTGTCTATCTCTCCTTATGCATTGATATACTTCACAGAATTTAGGATGTATGGGAAAGTTAGGTAAGCTAGAAAAACAAAATTCTTCCACATCCTTACAAGAACAAAAGTAAATATTCAATTTCTTTTTTAAGAGGAACATAGAAATGTATTAGTTTCTTTCTTAAAAGGAACATAAAAATTGATCAACAATAGTCAAAGAACTCTCAAGACCCAAGAGACCTAAACATCTTGTTTTAGTAGACCACACATCATCAATATTACATAACTCACCATATTTTGTTAAAATTATTTACACCCTAGGTCCAGTCTATGGATAGACTTAATACACAAACACACTAGTAGTGATTAACAACTTTGCATATTGAAAATACAACTATAGTGAAACAAGAAAGTGCACATATATATATGGCCTAAAACTCGCTTCTCATTAGTCCATCAATAAGAAAACATTAGGGCTCTTGTACCAGGGATCATGTCCCTTTATGAAACTTGATACAAACTAGTATACAATATACAAAACCTAGAGCTTGAGGTCAAACCCTCTAGAACTTCAATCTGGCCAACAAATAAAAGACAAAACTCACAACCTACTAGTTGGAATCCATTTTCAATCAATCCCTTCAATCATGTTTTCTACAGAAAATCAGCTCCATTAGTCCTTTTTCCTAGCAGTCCTTTTCCACCTTAACTCACAAAAGAAATGAATCCTTTGATTGGTATGCACACCCAGCTGCTCACAGTGGAAAATTCCCTTCAGTTCATTGTATTTATCAACCTATAAACATGTTGTTCATATCTCCATTAATGAACAAAAATCACAAATATCAACTCAATAACCCTACTTCATTGAACAACAACCCTAAACCACCTTTGTTAGCCTCTTACAAGGTTTGAGACACCTTGGCCCTACCTCCTAGGGTCTTAAGGCCTTTCATACCCTCTCCTCTACCTGCAACCTACCTCAAATAGGCTTGTCTGTGCTACGACCCTCATAGACCCGTCTTCCCTCAATCGTTAGGAATTTTCAGCCTTCTTGCAACCAATCTGAGGCCTCTCGACATCCTCCTAGGGCTCCGTTGTCTTCCAATACACAAAACATAACTCAACAACCTTATATTCCTCTTCAACAGTAGACAGAAAGTCACATCTAAACTCCACTTAACAGACAGTATACTCAACCTCTTCTTATCCTTCTCCCTAAGATAGAAAATATTCAACTCATCTTCTATTTGGAGATCTGTAGCTCCCTTCTTGGCTTGCTATTCTTCATAAGATGGAGTTTCTATGATGATTTAAATTACCTTCATGCCCTCCAATATATAGCGTTCAAGGGGTGACCTTTAACCCCAAGGGTCATGTCACTTGGCTCTTAGCCGACCTGTGCCTACATGCTCAAAACACTAAAAAAATTAATAATAATAATAAAAATCTAGTTCTAAACCCACTACTTTGGGTTCAAAACCCCCAAGATTAGGTACTTTTCCCACAAAGTGGGTTTTATCCTCACAAGTCAATTAACCAAGACTTATGGGAGTACCTTCCAAGCTACACTATTTTCAACACTCCCTCTTAGTGAGGGAGGTACTTCCATTCCTCATAAATAACTCATCTGGAACACAATCCTCATTCACAAAATATATCATTGTTGCATAACGTACAATATGAACAACAATCTCCTCAGATTTCTCTCTCCCACTAGAATCCTCTCGCTTTTTCTTCTCATGATAAGCCTTCAATCCATTCCAAGGTACCTTCTTTATAGATGTAAAAGTATCATTTCTTCCACTGACCATGCAATCTTCATGGGTTATAGAATCTCCCTCTGACTTTGCAAAATCTCACTCGAACTTGACTCCCTTTGACTTTGCAAACTCTCACTCGAACTTGATTCCCTCTGAGTCTCAAAAACCTTCTTCTTCCCTTTATCTATAGGCTTTCCCTTCAGCTTGTATAGACCACTCTCCCTAACTCCAATAACCACTCTTATGGAGTTAGAGCCTTTGGGCTTGAGCATAAACTTTCCATCCTAGTACAATACTTCAAACCCCTTAGCCTCAATCATTGAGACAAACAACACGTTTCACTTGAGCTCTTGTACCCACAGTACATCCTAGACTCGTAGCAGTCCTCCTAAATCTGTCCTAAATGGCACCATACCTGAACCTCTAACAATATTCTTACTCTTATCGCCAACCTCCATGTGTAATTTAGAGTCTCATTCAGTTAGAGTCTCAAATGCTTCTTTCGATCCTTTCATATGTTTCGATGTTCCTCTATCAATTAACCATGCACCCTCATCAATGGTTCCCTAAGATAAATGAGAGACTAGAGCGAAGCCCTCCTTGAACCTTCTTGCAAAGTCATCCTACTCGAATCTAGATGTAGCAACCATTACCATATTTGTCTTCTTCTCATTATCTCCTTTCTTTCTATGTGGACACTTACTCGCATAATGACCAAACTCACCACATGTGAAACACTTCACTTTGCTCATGTACTTCTTCTTGCCATTGTTGAAGCTCACTTTTCCCTTCATCTTACTAGCAAGAGCCACATTCTCTCCATCAGAATTATTCTTATGAAGATATTCATCCTAAAGTTCCTCCTGGATGAAATCATCCCATAACTTGTTCCAATCTGGAAACTTGTTTCAAGAAACTATTCCTTTGATCAATGGCTTCCATTCTTCAGAGAATCCCTTCAAGGTAATCCTCACTACTTCAGATTTTGGAAGGGTATCACCAATGGTAACAAGCTCATCACAAACTTGAGAAACCCTTGTGAGATACGAAGCCACATTCTCACCATCCATCATCTTCGTGCTCTTGAGCTTCTCTCTCAATACCATCAGTTAGATCTCGTTCTTATTCTGGAACAAATACTAAAGAGCCTTCCACATATCATGTGTAGTGTTCATCTTGGTGAGATGAGGTATCAAGTGATCCTTAACTCCATCAAGAATGATTAGCTTGACCTTTTTTGAGTCAAATTATATGCTTATAATTTTCCAATCATAAATTGTCAACACAGGAAGGTAAACTGATGAGATTCAGTGCAAAGTAAATGCAGCCTGATTACTTCTAGTGTTAATAAATTATACACACATCAACTAATGATTATTTCCTATGTCAATACTTGGAAGCAATGGCTATGGAGTGGCATATATAATCCCTCTACATCACTTAGGATTGCTGATATTGACCATGAAAATATAAATATCAAACAAAAATCAACAACTCATGCTTCTTTCCTGTATCAATACTTTTGCAGCAATGGCTACGGAGTGGCTTATAACATCCCTCTACAACACTTGGGTTTGCTGATATTGATGTAGGAAAAGATAAATATCAACCACAATAAAAAATCCAACTTAAAGAGCATGAATCCAAACATTGATCAAATGAAAATAACTCATTAACATAAATAATTAAATCACTTAACCAATTAATAGTTTGCTACAGGAAATGCAGAAAGAAAGCACTAGTTGTGTACAAGAATTATTAATGCATAAATGAAACATAAATAAAACACACACTATGTTGTGGGAGTTGTGAGTGAAAGGGGGCCTCCCTCACTCACAACTCCTTCAAAAGTAGAAGAAGCTGCTCAGAAAGGTAAACAGAATATAGACTATTTTATTAATCTGGAAATTACAGTCAATTGTGGTCTGATATCTTGCTATCAATAGCAATCCCAACCCAACCTCCTTTACAAAGAGAAATGCATCAAATTTATACATTTCTCAAAGCCCATATTTGGCTTGAACAAAGTAGATCACTAATCTAAGTCTACAGCCAATGATACATATACAAATTGACAAAGTAAACTTATGTTGAGTCTAATCCATGAATGGAGGTATGGATTAGACGATTTCCATTGCGCGGCTGAAGTTGTTTCTCCATGTGGGCACGAGAGAAGATCTCAAGGTTTGGGTAGTTGCAAAATAGGATTCGGAACAGTGAATAGGACAACTTCCATATGCAACAAATTCCCTTCAAAACCCATGTCTTTACTCGATCTGGAGATGAGTGGAACATGGTCAACCATCGATCTCGCTGCAGGAAATCAAGACTGTTGCAGGAAATCAGCATATCTGTAGGAAACCCAGAACGTCTGTAGGAATCTCAACAACATGAGTTATCTACAGGATTGCGGAACTGTTTGAATCTAGCAAATCTGCTCATGAGTTTAGACTAGTTAGAGTAGTAATACAATAAAGACACAACTAGATCAAATAGTACTCAAATATAGATAAAATGACACTTCTTATGATAATTTAACATACCTTAGGCTTATGGTACCATTTTTAGCCAAAACTATATAACATAGCCAAACTAGGTATAATTAAAGAGTGAAAAGAGTTCAAAAATAGGGGAGGCAAGGCCTAGGATAGGTGTCAAAAAAGGGTAAAGTTCAAACTTAGCATCTCCCTCACACCAAAACTCTTGCATGTCCCTATGCAATCAAAACTGAGGCAGTCCTCAACATGAAATCAACTTTTCTCCTGGGCTACAGCTACTACAGCTAGATGATCTAGCTAGGCCCGACTAAATTTTGCTTGAATCTGTCCCCTGTACTTTTCATTCTTCTTCTTCAAGTGGTTGATCTGGACCTGCTTCTTTCCAATGATGCGTACTTCTTTCTCATGCCACTCTTCGTGTTCTTTCCGCATCTTAAGGCCATTTTCTTTCAGGGTTGCGTTCTTTGCTTTCAAGGCCTGTTCTAAAAGGGTAAGTTCCTTAATGGTCTCTTCCAACATATGTCGAGACTGTATCTTCAATGGAGTCACCTCTCCCTCATGATGCCCCGATGAGGATTGGGGCACATTCACATCCTCGTGTGCTTTCACGGCTTCATTCTGACTTTCTTGCAGTGAAGGATCCTGAAAGGACACAATATCCTTGTCAATGAATGTAGCAGGGCTTACCTTCTCCTTTCCCTTGGCCTGGCCATGCGTCTTCTCTATCTTCGTGGTAAACTTTTTGGGTCATGTCCCTTCTTTTTTTGTATCCTTAATGACTAGCCTAGTAGCCTAGCTTCTGGTATATTTTTTAGCAAGGGTAGAAGGCCTCTTCTGCTGGGAGCCCTTCACAGTATTTTCACACCGGTCACCATAACTTTTTCATCCCCGTCATCTTCTTTCACCTTTGGTCCATGGGTTTGCGATTTCTTCTTTGGTTTCTCTGTGGGATTTTCCTCCCTAACTCCTGAGGAGTCAAAATATCCATCATCCACAAAATTATTTTCTGTCAAAAATTCCTCCCATGTATTTTTCTGTTTCCGTAGGACTTCCACCAGAATAATCTTCAGCAGCCCGTGATGGTATAGGTTTTCCTCTATGTGGACGACCCTTTCTTTTGTGGTCATGGAAATTTTGATCAATGACATTTTTAAATAATAGGGCAAATTTAGGGGCTTGTCTCGGAGCTATCCGAGAAGCCTAATACGAAACAGGATTGTGAGGCCAAAGTGACCCTCACACGTAACATACTTCTGCAAGAAAAACAATAATTGAAAATACTTACTCCTTAAAAACTCCTTCAGAATCCCCTTACTCCAGTCAGGGTTTGAGTGATCCTTCTGCAGGAAAGATGCACACATTTATTTGTTGAAGCGGCGGTTTTTAAACCTTCGCTTTCCATCTTGCAGAATTCCACATGCCCGCATCACCAAGTCTTCCATCAACCTTAACTGTATGTTTCTAACTTGTGCTTTATTCCCATTTAGGTTCAGGGAATAATATTTTGTTACTTCATAGTAATGGTCGTTGAACCTCTAGAAGAAAGTTAGCCATCTCACCTTTTCTATTCTCACCTTGCTACGAGGATCAGCTTCCAGCAACGTAAGGCTCTGTGGCTTGAATCAGACGGGGGCTCGGAGCTTAGACATGGCAGAGGAGAAAATGGACAAGAAAGTGAGGAAATAGACAGGGAAATTGAGGATAGAAGGAACATAGCAAATGCAGGTTTCGGGAATATAGTCTGAAACTTATGCAACGGTTTCAATAGCAGAAGGAACTAAATAGGAAATATGGGGCTTTTTTGGCAGCAGGTCGTGATCATGATTTCCGTCATGATCTGACCTGCAGGATTGATCCATATTTATGCAGGAACGCAACAGAATACACATGTAACCATAAATACAAATATGCAGTGGAAATAACACTTCATTTCGTTAATATCAAAGAACTAAAATTTTCTTACAGATAGAATAGAAATAAACTAACTAGGGTGCTGGTAGCTTTTCTCTGAGAAGAGATGTGGTGGCTACAGGCCTCTGAACTTAGTTATAATGAGGCTTGAGGACCTATTTATTATTTAGAAACAATGGAAAACCCTAAACATCCAAAACCCTAACCCTAGGAGATGAAGCACCAAAACTATGGACCCCGTTTGGGTAAATTGGTGTTTCAACTTCCCGGGGATGTAATTTTGGCATCCAATCTCCGTTTGACGTGCATATCCGCTCTCGGTTTTCCCAAAAAACGTCGTTTAGGGCCTCAAAATGACTTCGGAAGTTCAAGACCCAAAAAACTGTAAAAAATAGTAAGTTGTGCCGAAAATAAAAAACTAAAAGAGACAATGGTGGGGCCCCAAGTGGAATAGGTGGGTGGCCACCAATATCCACTTGGATCAAGGGCAGACCTCAGAAGTACAACCATCGCCGGCGTGATGATGACAGGTCATGGGATTTATGCCACAACGGCTCACGGTTGCAAGGGCTACCATAGCCTTAGTTATGCGATTTTTTTTTTTTTTAATTAAAGCATCATTATACCTTTACCTCCAGCATCTTATCACTGATTGTACTTTACCGCTTACCTCCAATGGTCCTGTCCTCGATGACGTAGCTTTCTCTTGCAATGATAACCTATTATGTTAGACATATAATCCAAGACCTTAACCAAATAATGATTTTTATTACTTTATTACATGATTTTAATCTAATGTTTTGTTTAATGATTTTTCTTTTCTTTTGTCTTTTTAGGAAACCCGGGTGTTGTTGTGCCTAACAAATGTTTTGTAGGAATTTAAAACTAATTGTCAAATGTTTTGCATGAATTAAAACTACAACTATTGAAAATTATGCAGAAATAAATGTTAAATAATCTTCAGTAATTGAACTACAACTAATGAACATTCTGCAGGAATTGAAATAACTGTGAACATTCTTCAGGAATTAAAAACTGCAACTATTGAACATTCTGCAGGAATTGAAGCTGAATCTACAGTAACCGCTTTCTCCACCCATTGTGTACAGTCCATTGCACATGAGTAAATGTGCTGATGTCGAATGTGCAACAACCTCATTGTATTACCAGCCATTAAGATCAATTGTTAACCAATGCGAGGTCCATCACCATTAATGAGACTGAGGACCAAGGTACCCTGATGCATCCTATCAGGTGTGAATATATGAGTTGTTGTCGAACCCCCTGTAGGATCCAATAGTAAAGAAGCCATGATGATTCTCCATTACCACTGGCAAGATAGCCTGTCATTGGGGCATACAAGCTTCAAGGCATCACAAGGCTCTAATCATGCACCCAGATAATTTGTTGATGTCGATGGGCCAGAATTGTTGGAAGGAGGGCCTTAAGAAATCCCACATTAGCCCAACATGAGTAATCCATAAATTAACTAAAAAAACAAATTCTATTGAAAGGATCCCAAGGGATCTACTGACCTGTGCTTTTAACGAGCCCAGGGCAGTCCATGCTCACCATATTTCAATTTTAGAGAGTCTAAAATACTGAAAAAGAGGACTCCAAGGGGTTCCTTTTTCCGTAAGTATTCCATTGGGCCCGGAAAAAGGAATAAACCTATACCCAAAATACATTCCTCTCATGGTTTATCGAGCAAAAGGAGGAACAGTGAGCTCATTGTATCAACAGGGAAATCAAGAAGAGATAGTGGAAAGAAGGATCCCTTCCTTTACCATCTCCAACTCTTTCTTCTTCACAATTTCTTCCAAAACTTCCTCCTTAGATTGGGGTTTTTGATATAGCTTGGGTCTCTGCCCATTCACCAAGAAGGTAACATTCTCATCATCAATATTTTTAATCCAAACAGATCCATTATCAAAAGCTTTCTCAATCTCATAGGGGCCTAGCCAATGTGTGTTAAATGTCCCTTTGAAGTTTGTAAATTTAGAATCATACAACAATGCCCAGTCTCCCTCTTTGAATTGCTTATGATTGATGTATTTGTCGTGCCATTTAGCCCTTTCTTGTTGGATCAAGTCAGTATGCTGAAAAGCATCTTGCCTAATCTCATCTAACTCATTGAGCTGCAAGATTCTCTGTTGTTTTGCTTCATCAAGGTTTATACCCAAATCTGGTGCCATTCTAACTAAAGGTTTTGATCTGAAATTCGATGGGCAACAATACTTGTTTTCCATACATTAATTCATACGGAGAGAAGCCAGTGGTACCCCTCCATGTAGTTCGATAAGCCCACAAGGCCTCAAGAAGTCTGTCAGACCAATCCTTCATGTGTAATTGCATTGTCTTGGTAAGGATTGTTTCCAACACCTTGTTGGTTGATTCCACCTGCCCATTGGCCTATGGATGATAAGGGGTGGACTTCCGGTGTGTAATCTGATATATTTGCACAATTTCCTGCATAATCTTAGACACAAACTGAGCACCCTAATTAGTAAATATTTCCCTAGGTACTCCAAATATTACAAAAATATCAGAGAAAAGAATATCTGCCACTAATTTTTCCGTTGCTCTAGGTAGTGCACTTACCTCCACCCACTTTGTCACATAATCAGTACAAACCAAAATATACCTCTTACCTTTGGATATAGGATTGATGGGACCTACAAAATCAAGAGCCCACCTCTCGAATGGTTCTATGAGAACATGTGGCTGCAAAGGCATCTCATCTGATTGTACAGGCTACCCCATTCTCTAGCAGCTATCACACTTCCGAACACACTCCTTTGCATCCTTGAAGAGATTTGACCAGTAATAACCTAAGTGAAGGATCTTATAAGATCTCCGCTTGTCTACAAATTGTCCTCCACAGGGTTCATCATGACAGGCTCTTAGGATTTCATAGATCTCATATTCTCTGACACACCTATAGATAATCAAATCAGGTTTAGTAAAAAAGAGATCTCCCCTAATCCAAGAATAATCAACACTTTTCCTAATGATTCTGTTTTTCTGATTAGATGAAAATTAAGGTGGAAAATTTCTTGTAGCAAGATAATTAGCCATGTCTGTGAACCAAGGTTTTTTAACAGAGATGGCAAACAAATTTTCATCTGTAAAGTTATTGTTAATAGGAACATCCTCACCTGCATGGTTGAGCCTGACAATAAATCAGCTACCTGGTTTTCTTTTCCCGGTCTATCCAATACCGTGATGTCAAATTCATGCAGCAGCAACAGCCACCTAGTAATTCTGCCATTAGTGACTGGTTTATTCATGAGATAACGAATAGCAGAATGATCTGTGTGTAAAAAAAATTCATAACCCGTGATGTAATGTCTAAACTTGTTAAAAGCATAAATCACAGCAAGGAATTATTTTTCAGTTATTGTGTAATTCAGTTCTACAGGAGTCAAGTTTTTACTAATAAAATAAACGGCATGGGTTACAAGATCCTCCTTTTGACCCAATACTACTCCTATGGCTAAATCAGAGGCATCAGTGGAAATATGAAAAGGAAAATTCCAATCTAGGCCTCTCAAGATAGGTGTTGAAGAAAGCTTTTCCTTGAGTTTATCAAATACAATTTGACACTCATCATTCCAATGAAATTCAGATTCTTTGGTAAATAATTTAAACAATGGAGAGTCTACTTTTGTAAAGTTTTCAACAAACCTTCTATAGTAACCTGCATGTCCAAGGAAACTACAAACTCCCTTTTGATTGGTTGGTGGGGGAAGCTTTACAATAACCTCAATCTTTGTTGTATCGACCTTAATTCCTATAGCAGAAACATGATGAACCAAAAAAATACCTTCAGTGATAATCAAAACATTTTTCATTACTTAATGAAATACTAGTTTCTCTACATCTCTACAAAAAAATTTCAAGATTATGTAAATATTCTTCAAAAGTATCACACATAACTGTAAAATCATCCATATAAACTTCTACGCAATCGTGCAAAATATCAGAGGAAATACCAAGGACCACATGTTGAAATGTGGCTGGTGCGTTGCATAGACCAAATGGTAATACTTTGTATGCATAGGTACCCCGGGGACATGTAAACGTTGTCTTTTCCTAATCCTCAAGGGCCATCCTAATCTGATTGTATCCGCTGAATCCATCTAGGAAGGAAAAGTACTTTTTCCCTTCTAGAGTATCCAGTACTTGGTCTATAAATGGTAAAGAAATGGTCTTTTAATGTAGCTTTGTTTAATTCCCTGTAATCTACACACACTCGTCATTTACCATTTTTCTTGTGGACAATGACTAGTGGGGATACCCACTGGATATCTGAGATAGGATAGATGAATCCTACATTTAAAATGTTTTGTAATTCATCTTTTACAAATTCCCTTAAAGCAGGGTTCATCCTCCTTTGTGGTTGTCTCACAGGCCTAACATTTTCTTCTATATAAATGTGATGAATGCATGTGTTTGGGTGAATGCCTCTCATATCAGTATATTCCCATGCAAATGTATTTAAAAAAAAAATCAATGTTTGAATTAATTATTTTTCTTGTTCATGAGTTAAGGTAGAATTAAAGTTTAAAGATTTTTCAGGAATATTTCAAGTACCTTACTTCCCCATTCAAACATTGAATATGCAAGAAATGAAAATAAGACAGTAATGATATCTAAATTATGACTAGACTTTCCTTCTAAATGCTGCGGGAAATTAGGATTAGAAATACAACAATTTATCATGTTTTCCTCAGAATTTTCCTTAAGACTCATGGCTTGGGCTATTATTAAAACTAGTTGGGTACCTTCAGAATCATGTTATTCTTCTTCTTCAACCCCATGCGTGTTTTCTGATTTCAAGAGGGGTTTAGCAGGGGGATACAAGTTGATATGTTTTGTTTCAGCCCCATGAATGATAGTCATGTTTCCATATCTACACCTTATGTAGGCATCAGCCGTGGCTAGCCACGGTTTCCCCAAGATCAATGGGTTCCCTCCCAAGTTAGTTTTAGGTTGAAGAACATAAAAATCCATAGGGTAATCCCAAGAATCCAATGAGATGACAAGGTCTTCTAAATCCCCCTCTAGCTTGACGTTAGACATATCTGCTAATTCTAACATGGTAGGAGTGGGTAATAAGTCAAAGGATCATATATGAGATAAAGTTTCCATAGCCATCACATTGATGGCTGCACCTAAATCAATCAAAGTGTTCTTTATGGGGTATCCATTGATGAAGGTGGTCACCACAGGGATTCTGGCATCCGCATATTTTTCAATAACAAATCTGGTAGACACTAAACTTGCAAGCTTTCCACCTACTTGAATTTTTTAGGGTTCTTTCTTTTGTCTCCCTGGTTTCTTGGTACATAGTTCCCTCACTGTTTTGGCATATATTGGGATTTCCTTTATTTCTTGCAGTAATGGGACCTTGATGCACATATTTCTCAGTTCAGACACAAGATCAAATTCGGGTTGTTTTGTTTTAATTTCCACTTCCAACCTCTCTATAAAAGGAAGCTAGGCTATATGAGATAAGGAAGGTTCTTGTGGCCTTGAGGTCGATGGTTTTTCTGGTTCAGGTGTTGTTTCCTCTTCAGGTATCTTCCTCTACAACATCCTCAATTATTTCGGGCTGAGTCACCACTTTTCTCGACCTAAGGTTGATTTCCTCCAGCTGCACAGGTAATTCCTGCAACTGTATAGGAACAGACATTTCCTGCAGAGACACATGAAATTCCTGTAACACAAGGTCAGAAACTTCCTACAGCGGCTGAGGTGCAATACAGTAGGTAGGAAAAGTGGGATAAGTGGCCAATCCAATGTTGTGAGCAGATCGGACGGTTTTATTGTTGGGATTAGACACTGGTTGAGCAGGAAGCTGTGTGGGACGAGGTTGATTTGGTGGGGAAGTCAATTGAAGTTGTTGTTGCGGTTGTATCATTTGTTGCGGTGTGGGCTGTGAATAAAAATTTTGAGTTGGGAAACTTTGTGTAGTAGGATAATAATAGTTCCCCTACCAAGGCTGTTGATGAGGCCAAGGCTGCTAGGGCATTGGAACATTCCACATTTGATTTTGAGCATAAGGAAATTGAAAATTTGACTGTGACATACCTACAGGACGTCGCTGCCATGGTCTCTAAGGTTCCATTGCATAAAGTGCATTGACATCTCCTTGATCTGCTATGCATGTTGCTTTAATTTCAGGCATAGAGGACATTGATCAGTGGAATGCTCAACCTCACAAATTTGACATACCTCGATACTATCAGCAGAGCATTCCCTTAGAGCATGTTTCTTCCTGCATTTGGAGCATAACACCGCCAAGGCTTTCTCAAGTTCATCTTGTTTCTCTTGTTTCTTCTTAGCTTGTAAAACATCCAATTGTAAAGATAAAGTGCAAAGAATATCAGTTTTAAAATTTTCAAATAAATGACCCATTTCATCTCTAGTTACTCCAGCTCCGACAATTGATTTGACAAGCTTGGAAGAAGGATCTCTTGGTCCTCCTCCAACCTTGGAATTTCCCCTTGAATATATTTTACAAAGCTCACACACATCATCATAACTCAGCTTCGATACATCACCTACTCCCATTAGATTTAAGACCTCCAGATATTCTGGTCTGATTGCCCTAAGAAAAATGGTTCTCTTGGTCTCTTTATCCAATTGATTCATATTAGATCTCTGAAAATTGTATTGGAATCTTTCTACCAAATATTCAAGGCTCTCCCCTTTCTTCTGAGTCATCCTAAAAATCTATTCTCAGAAGTCTTTGTTCTTACAATAGTCTTGGTACTTTCTCGGGAATACCTTCTTCATTTCATCCCAAGTTACAATGGAGTTTTACCCCAACCCCATAAACCATTGAGAGTTGCATCCTTCAATGTAGCAGGAAACAACTTCAGCTTCTGAGCATTGGAAGAATAGTCATAGCTATGAAACAACACATCAAATTCAAATAGGAAGGCATTTGGATCCTCACTAGAAGTACCATGCAAATTAGGAAAGACTGAAGGAGGGATATTTTTCATCTGAGTAGCTCCACCAATCTCCCTAATAGGGAATTCAAATGTGACCATTTTCTCCTCCTTCTCATCAAAGCCTCCATTGGGATTACCAGTACCTTCTTCATGAGCCATATCAGTCCAAGAAAGAGTGGGACCTTTGAAGACTATAGATTCCTCAGATTCAATGGTATGGAACTTTGGTTCTTTAACAGGATTCACAAGGAACTCTTCTTTAGGCTGACCACTGAGAAGAGATGTTGTCTTCCTTGAAATGGGAAATTCTATATGGACAACAATATAATATTCTCCAACAGAGTGTTCTGCTATGGAAGTGTCAATTTTTCTCTGGACTACAGACCTCTTGTTCGAATTCTTCTTCCTTTACTGCCTTGTTTCTTGCATACTTCCTTTTTCTTGTCAGTGTATTAGTAAATGAAGTGGTGCTCACACCACCACAAAAAATATAGAAAATATTGGAACCTAATCATCTAGTATTCACACAAAATTTAAAAAAACTACCAAACAATCAAGACACAACTTTGGCAAGTGTCTGACCTATGTGGGTGTGTAGGCTTTTCCCTTCATCTTTGCACTTCGACTCCCCCAGTCCTGAAAAACAAAATAAAAAAAATCAAACTAAAACACTTTCAGTATCATCCCTTAGCACCTCCCCCACAATGATGCCAAAATGTTGAGTCAAATTATATGCTTATAATTTTCCAATCATAAATTGTTAACCCAGGAAGGTAAATTGATGAGATGCAATGCAAAGTATATACAGGCCGATTACTTCAAGTGTTAATAAATTATACACACATCAACTAATGCTTCTTTCCTATGTCAATACTTGGCAGCAATGGCTATGGATTGGCATATATCATCCCTCTACAACACTTAGGATTGTTGATATTGACCATGAAAAGGTAAAGATCAAACAACAATCAACAACTCATGCTTCTTTCATGTATCAATACTTTAGCAGCAATGGCTATGGAGTGGCTTATAACATCCCTCTACGGCACTTGGGTTTGCTGATATTGATGCAGGAAAAGATAAAATATCAACCACAATCAAGAATCCAAGTTAAAGAGCATGAATACAAACATTGATCAAATGAAAAGAACTCATTAACATAAAGAATTAAATCACTTAACCAATTAACAGTTCGCTGCAGGAAATGTAGAAAGAAAGCACTAGTTGTGTACAAGAATTATTAATGCGTAAATTAAACAGAAATAAAACACACACTATGCTGCAGGAGTTGTGAGCGAAGGGGGCCCTCCCTCACTCACAACTCCTTCAAAATTCAAAGAAGCTGCTCAGAAAGGTAAACAGAATATAGACTATTTTATTCATCTAAAAGTTACAGTCAAGTACAGTCTGATATATTTTTATTAATAGGAATCCCAACCCAACCTCCTTTACAAAGCGAAATACATCAGATTTATAAATTTCTCAAAGTCCATATTTGGCTTGAACAAAGTAGATCACTATTCTAAGCCTACAACGAATGATACAAATAAAAATTGACAATAAATTTATGTTGAGTCTAATCCATGACTAGAAGCATGGATTAGACGATTTTCGTTGCGCGGCTAAAGTTGTTTATCCATGTTGGCACAAGAGAAGATCTGGAGGTTTGGGTGGTTGCAAAAGAGGATTCGGAATTATGAATAGGACAACTTCCATATGCAGCAAATTCCCTTCAAAACCCATGCCTGTAATCGATCTGGAGATGAGTGGAACATGGTCAACCATCGATCTCACCATAGTAAATCAAGATGGTTACAGGAAATTAGCGTATCTGCAGGAAATCCGGAACATCTGCAGGAATCTCGGCCGCATGAGATGTCTGCAGGATTTGCGGAACTGTTCGAATCTAGAAAATCTGTGCACGATTTCTAGACTAGTTAGAGTAGTAATGCAATAAATACACAGATAGATCAAAGAATACTCGAATTTAGATAAAATGACACTTTGTATGATAATTTAACATGCCTTAGGCTTATGGTACCCTTTTTAGCCAAAACTAGATAACATAGCCAAACTAGGTATAATTAAAGAGAAAAAAGGGTTCAAAAATAGGGGAGGCAAGGCCTAGGATAGGTGTCAAAATGTGTAAAGTTCAGACTTAATAACCTTCACATCTAGCTCTTCAAATTCATCCAACTATTTTGGATCTGTTGGCCTAGAAATATCCTTGTCAACAAACTCCCATATCTTGTTCACCAACAATACTAGCTTGATTCTTTCCTTCGATGAACTATAGTTGGGCAACCCATCCAACTTGTTCCCATATCTCAAGCCAAAAATTATCTTTGCCATGTTATTAATCCTTCAAAAACAAATCAAATAGCTTCCTCTTAGGTTGCTTCCTGTGCACAGTTTGATTCAGTTTTCCCTACAAAGTAGCTTTGATACCATGTTGAAATTCCTTACACCTTAGGTTTGGTCTATGGCTAGACTTAGCACACAAACACACTAGCAGTCTTCAACAACTTTGCACAATGGAAATATAACAATAGTGAGATAGTAAAGTACATAGATATATATGGCCCAAAACTTGTTTCTCATTAGTCCATCAATAAGAAAACATTAGACATTAGGGCTCTCCTACTAGGAATCATGACCCTTTATGAAACCTGGTACAAAATAGTATATAGTATACAAAATATAGGGCTTGCGGTCAACTCCATTAGACCTTTAATTTTCCCAACAAATCAAAGACAAAATTCAAAACTTGTTGGTTGTGATCCCTTTTCAATCAACACTTTCAGTCCTTTTGTACACATAATATCAACTCCATTAGTCCTCTATCATAGCAGTCCTTTTCCACCTTCAATCACGAGGAAATAGCTCCTTTTTTTTCCATGCACACCCAGATTCTCACAGTGGACACTTCCCTTCAGTTAATTGTATTTATCAAGAGTCTAAACATGATTTTCAAACCTCCATTACTGAACATACTTCACAAATATCAACTCAAAAACCCTAATTCACTGAAGAGTAGCCCCTAACCACCTCTATTGGCCTCTTCCAAGGTCTGAGACACCCTAGCCTCACCTCCCAAGCCTCTTAGGCATTTCATATCATCTCATATACTTGCAACCTACCTTAGATAGGCTTGTCTCTGTTCCGTCCCTTATAGATCTGTCTACCCTTGATCCTGAGGCCTTTTTGGCCCTCCTGCAACTAGCCTAAGGCATCTTATCCTCTTCCTAGGGCTTTGGACCTCTTCCAAGGCACAAAAAAAAACTTGACAGCCTTCTATTCCTCTTCAACATAACCAAAAAAATCATGTTCAACCTCCACTTAGCATACAACAAACTCGACCTCTTCTTGTCCTTCTCCCTAAGACAAAAAAATATTCAACTTGTCCTCCACTTGGATATATGTGCCTCTCTTCTTGGTTTGTTATTCTTCATAAGATGGAGCTGTTACCATGATTGAAATGACCTCCATGTCCTCAAATATATAGTATTCAAGGGGTGACCTTTAACCCCAAGGGTCATGTCACTTGGCTCCCAACTAACCCGAGCCTACATTCTCAAATACTAAAAACATTAATAATAATAAATATTTTCTAGTTCTAAACACATTTATTTGGGTTCAAAACCCCCAGGCTTGGGTACTTTTACCACAAAGTGGGTTTTCTCCTCACAAGTCAAGTATCGATGACTTGTGGGAGTACCTCCCAAGCTACATTATTTTTAACAATTTTTACAATAGTGAAATGAGAAAAATTATAAAGAGTATTTTTCTACCACCACAAGAAAATGAATGGAGATCTAGGCAATAAAATTATGGAGGTGTTGAGGCCTCAGAGATCCGTGGCAACAACAAAGGGGGATAACCACCCGGTCTGGACCTTAAAGCAACTCCTTTTCCGTTTGGGGTAGTGGCTCCGACTGGGTGTGATGGGACCAGTTTCCCAGTTTTGGTTTTTGGATGATAACTTGTTGGGTTTCTACCAAAACATTTTTAAATGATGAATTACTACAAACTAACACAAATTTAACTCTAAATGCAAGAATTTGAATTAAATTTAATCTAACCCGTGATATAATATCTCAATGCGATCTAGAAAGATTTCTATTGAACCTGTCATGAAATCAATTTAGATTTAATAGAATTATTACCATGTAAAATAATTCTCTCGAAAAATTAATTAATCAAAAGAAAATGAAACATATATCGCATTGTCTGATGACCATGTATAAAATAACTAATTTCTGTCTTTATATTGTACATTAGTACAACAGATATTTCAGACATAAACAATTAATTTCATACATGATTCATGAAAGCTGTGTTCATCACTAATTTTGAGAAAAAGAAATAACATACATGATATTAGTACCAGTTGCGTATTACTTTGTCTATCAGATCAGTGATAATAGGTCATATCCAATCTTTCAATCAAAGAGTTGTTCAAAGAATACAAAATTTCACCAAGCATTGATCAACAAAATGATGTTTATAACTGAATATAACCGTGTTCCATTATTTCATCAAGGCATTCACAAACTTACTTACAATTAAGCATTCTTTGCAAATGTTCTTAATAAAATTCTGGACCCTTCTCTAAATGCATGAGAAGGGTTTAAATACTAAAACTAACTACAAACTAAATTAAATATTTTACAAAAATGTAGAGGAGGTTTCAAACAACCTTTCTCTAACTTGAACAATAATCTAGGAATTAAAAACTAAAAATCCTAATTTTAAGGCTTTTGCATCTTTTGTGAAGTATGGTCATGTAATTTGCAGATATCTAGCATTGTCTTGAGCTGAGGTGGCTGAGATATTCGTGACCGGATTTGATTCTTGAAGATTGAATTTGAAATTGTTGACTGAGACTTTTTAGTTGATTCTGTGAGAAGTAGAAAAGTTTGTTGCTGATGGTAAGGTTTGATCAGAAAATTCCAAGAATTTTCTTGATCAATCTTATTAACTTTTCTGATTACTTCTTCTTATTGTTCTACTCTCTGTGTCTATTTCAATTCTGTTTCTTTTGTCAATGAAAACACATCAGACATGTTTTCTTCAATAAGTCATGTTTTGAACAATTGGTCACATAAAAGCTGTATGACCTCATTTGATTTGCTGAATGTCTTAATCGCTACTTTTTCTGCTCGGGAAATATGTGTTTTCCATTCTGTAAATAACAATTCTCCATGAAGCTTATCTATCTGAGGTGGATTAGCTAGTTTTCCCATATCTGAATCTTGCCATTGAATATGTTCTTCAATTTGTTTTTGAAGTTTCTCACATTCAAGTTTTTGAATGGCAATTTGTTGAATCATTATTTTATTGGAATCACAGTAAGAATCAATCATAGCAACTTGATGACAAAATTCATTTTGTTTCTCTTTAATCATTGTATTTATCTCAAGTACTTCTTGAATGAACTTTTCTGATTGTGTTTGATTCTGTAATTCTGCCATGGTTCTCTCCAGTTGTATCTGATTATCTTCAAGTTCTGTATGATGTTCCAATTTAAGTTTTTCAACATCTTTATGGAACTGTTCTAAATTTGCTCTGATCTGTTCTGTAGACTTGACTTTCTCTGTATCTAACATTTGTTCCAATTCCTGTATCCTAGATTTCCTCTGGTTCAAAAGTGATTTGATTTCACTTGCCTTATCTACAGTAGTTTTAGCATAAGCTCCTGCATATTGTGACAGTTTAGTCAAATTTTCAGTGGGATCCTTTGATGAATCTTTCCAGAGGATTTCAACTGATTCATCTGTATATTTAAGAGTTGTTTCATCGGTCCTTCTTCTTTTATTTCTTTTGACCACAGCTCTATGGCTGGGACTGTAGAAGATATCCAATGATGGAATGTCTTCTATTTACAAAATGATTTGATCTGTGGAGTGGGCTGGAATAATTTCTCTGCTCTGTGTTGCTCAGATTGTTTGTAAAGGGTTGACAGTCTAAACTATCCTTTGGGAAGGCTATGGCGTTTGAAAACCTGCTGCTTGACCAGTATTGACCTTTCCTTTAGAAGTTTTTATTGCTTGGGAAAATTGTTCCCATTCATTTATTAGGTCTTTTCTTTCAGATGATTTAGATTGATCTTCTATGATCTGACCTTTTGGAACTGCTTCTGTATTTGATTTAGTGACATTGTTGTTTATTTTTCCTTGCAACTCTATATCTTGAATAATCTGGTCAATTTCCGAATTGGCTTTTATAGACTCAGCCTCATCTTTAGATTAATCGGTCTTATCAGATTTTTGTTGAGACTGACCACATTCATTTTCAGAATCATCCTTCATTTCCTCGTCAAGACTAACACTTGGAGTGTGTTTTTCTTCTTCCATAACTAGAAAATTCAAAGGGACATTCTTTAATATTTTATTTCTGTATTCCTGAAAAGCTTTGGTATCTTCTTGACTTGATTGATTGGAAACCCTCTTAATAACATCTGAAAAATCCTCGACTCCCTGAAAGAAGTCATCAAACTGATCCTCTTCTTTTACAAAAGGCTTGGTCTTAGGTCTTGCCATGTAATTCTTAATTTCATCATTGGGATCATACAGTCTCCCAGGCATAAATGCTAAATTTAACATCTGAATATTAGGAGCCTCTTTTTATGTATGGCCAATATTGGCTAAAGCAAAAGTACCACACTGTACAGGGAATGAAGGCCATATAGCTTTTTTGTCATCCTTTAACTGTTTGGTGACACCATTAATAAGTTGATAAGCTATTTCTCTTCCAAACAATCTATCCGAAACATAATATGGCAAAACATGTGGAAGAGCGAAACTTCCAAATACTCGAACATAAGTAAATTTCTCTTCAGCAAACCATCGGGCTGTAGGAACAATATCTCTACTGACTTCCTTGGAAACCCTAGGGATCTTTTTATCGAAAATCATTTGATACATAGGCAGCATAACTCCATAATAGACTTTATAGAAATTCAAGTGGTATTTGGAATCCCAGAGTTCTTCATGGTAAATATGGATTGGTGTAGGGTCTATAATGGTCCATTTCCAACCCATGATTGGAAATGTAGAAATATAACAGATGGAATCCATAACATAAGCAGAAATGAAAAAGGGTGAATTTTCTTGAGGTGAAGCATTCATTTTATTCCTATATTCAGCAATGTGTTTGGCTAAATAATTAGATAAAAGGTCTGCCCAATTCAAAATGGATGAATTGACGATTGCGTCAATTAAAGGAACCCAATCTCTAGAGAGCCTAGTACTATCAGGTCTATCAAATAACCTACACAACATACCAGCAGCAAAGCAATAGGGATGAGGGATTTGTGCAATGGAGTATGTACCAAATTTTTCTTGCTTCAGTTTTCCCTCATTGTCATTCCACTCTTGGATGACATTGATAAGATCTGGATATTTAGCTTTGAATGTTTGCACATATCTATTGTCATACTTTTGTTGCGGAGCTTGTAAATGATACATGGCTACAAAATCTTCAACTTTAAAAGAACCCATAGTCTCTCCTATGGAATTCTTAAATACTTTGTCTTCAATATTCAAATTTTCAATTGCCCACTTGATCATATCTGTGTAAGGCATAATTTTTGGTCTTGCAGCTATCTTATGAATAAACGAGCATGCAACGTCGAAAAGAGTTGCATCGAAAGTGATATTAGTGCCTGTTGCAGATATCTTTGTTATCACTTTTGGCCCTTCATCCTCAAATAGTTTATACATAGGCTCCCATGATGAGACAACGCAATCCTTGTTACAGACAGTGTCTGAGAATAGCGAAGGCATATCTGTATCTTCTGAGGATGATGCTTGAGAAATTTCTTTACCTGTCTTACTCATCTTAGATTCTCTCAATTCGACAATTGATTTCCTGATAATGAAAATGTAATATATCATATAACAAGCATTTAAAAAGACGTATCAAAATTTTATTTCAAACTCATGCGAAATTATTTCAATCTTATCAATCATCTCTTCATAATTCATTATGATTTCAAAATTTAATGCTTGACATGGCTTTACCTGGCTTCGCATGCAATGCTTATTAATCGTTTAAAGCTGTTAAGATCTAAAATTAAATCTGATATGACATAAGTTTCTTTTCACACACTGAGATTATTAAATGCGCAAATCGCAATGATTTCTTATAATATTTCATGATTGTCTCGTAAACATTGCGAAATGTGATTTGCGCAAATCGCGGATCGCAAGATTTAAAAGATACATTTAAGTCTATACTATAAGTTGCGCACGATGCGATTTGCAAAAGCGAAAAATCGATGTGATGCGAAAAAGATTTATATTTTTGAGTTTATTCGCTTCGTCGGGTCCGCGGTTATCGCAACTTTTATCACTTTGTTCCTTTAAGTTTTAACTAAATCAAGTGCGATGCGAAAAAGGAAAGTAAAGCTTTCTAAAGAGCGCATTTTTTTGTTCGCAGATTTTATGCTTTAAGATTTCTTTTTGAAAAAAATAACATATATGATGTCAAGCGATGCGCCTTTTGGGCAGGAATTTTATTTCTAAAGTGTTTTTTGAAAGTATTTTTTTTTTAAATGATTTTCTTATTTATTTATAAAGGGTCCCTATTTATAAAAATAAATGGGGGGTTGTTTTATAGTACAAAAGGAGGTTACTAAAGCAATCAAAATTTTTGTAGATGAAGGTACAAAAAGAGGGCTTTTCTTGTTACCCGCCACCTATGGGTAGTGTATATAGGAGAAAGAATTTCTCCTAGATGGTCCTCAACCAACAACCAACAACCCCTTGAAACCACCATATAGCCCAATGTGCCATTGCCTCTACCACCTTACCCAGCCATGTGGTCCCTCGACCAATTTTCATGAATGTATGTTTGAAGATGGGCCTCCCGACCTCGAAGGTATGGATTTTCATTGATATAGTTGAGTACTTTCCTTACTTGTCATGGGAAATTTTGGGCATGGATTGGTGGGGGGATTCGGTGGAGAGAGTGGGTTAAGTCTATATTGTTGTCCCCATTAACCAATTTCGTTGTTTACCCTTATATCCTAGTACCATGGGATCTCCTTTCCTGTCCACCCGCTTCAGGGTTGGCACTACATGGGAAATACTAATTTTAGTTGTGTGGTCCCACTTCCCAATACCACATAAATCACTCCCCTTCCACTCATTTTAGCCCCATTCATCTCTTTTCCCATCTCCTTCCACATAGGGTTAGCCTCCCCCTCCCCTTGTCCACACCTTAGGTCAAGCCAAGAATGATGCCCCGGAGGTTGATGCAACTAAAAAGAAAAGAAAAAGCGTAATTTTTCCACTCTCTGGAGTAAATGTACCACAAAATGAAAAATATTGTCGAGACATACAAATTTAACACATGGGAAAAATCTTACATGAGCTCTACCCCTTATCCATGGTCATCAACTTGGTTCTTAAGGGCCCTAGATGAGCCCCTCCACTATTAAGGAACCCATGATTTTCCCAACCCTTGGTGGGTGATGAACTGCCCCAACTTAAGAGGGGGTATTCACTACTATATATTACAAATCATGCTCTCATCGCCTGGAGCCTCGAGCAGTTATGAAGAAAAATCAATAAAAGATGAAAGGTATATGAAGAAGAGTGGAAAAACAAAGGCATGGGTAACTCATGTACCATGATTTTCTCCCTCCTACACTCACATACCCAGGTGTAGGCTTCCCTCATTATAGCTACCCTTGTACCATAACATGTGGTCTGGATGATTCCATGATCTCCACTCCACTCCATTACTATATCATTTTCCAACTACCATTTGAACGATCTACCATGGATATGTCTCTCCCTTTAGAGGTTGAAACCACCTAATAGGGTCCTTGATTAACCCCCTATTGAGCTTGGAGACACTTGTACATACCAAAGCTCACTATGGAAGGGCTTGCCACCATGAAGCGCCTCATTGATTCCATGACTTGTAATCTCTTTTACTTGGTTATTCTAATGATTTTTTGTATTAGAAGGCAAGGGGACGCATTGGATCTTATGCAAGACTACAGGTGGGTCACCATTTGGGGTTTGGTCTACCTATACTGGGTCCTTTCCCTCCAGAGGGCCACATTGGCACTTGTAGGGTGAGCGTTCAGATCCATGGGCCTCCACAATAGTCGAGATTACTTCATGGATCTCGAACAACGCTTGTCAATTGCTCTTGTTCCACCTGTTGGATGAGGATGAT
This sequence comes from Pinus albicaulis, assembly GCA_034641835.2. NCBI lineage: Eukaryota > Viridiplantae > Streptophyta > Pinopsida > Pinales > Pinaceae > Pinus > Pinus albicaulis. Next base: position 145,736,752 of record CM076581.1, read on the forward strand.
GCACCTGGTTCACCATGTCCAGTCGGCTCCACAGTTGCATCATACAATTGGAAAATGTTCCAAGATTCAGAGGATTGTTCCTTGTTGCAGAGGGAGGGCTTATGTCATCATTATATCCCTTACAAATGGTCTACAGGCACTTTTGATCCACTTGGAGACCCATGAGGTTTCCCTTGTGCCCCCACACCCACTTGGGAGCACCACGGGTTCTTGCTTGGAAAACAAGGGGCCAACCCCTTGTCCACAATGTTGGGAGTCCATTTCTACATCACGGGACCCCTTGGAATTCATTAGGCCTCCTCAAAGCCCCAATGACTCACTTTATTGATCATTCAACCCTCTTGAGAGGCTTATTCATGTATTATTGAGCTATTTGGTGGGTTTGTCACCAAAAGTATTGTTATTATGCACCATATTTTATTTTAGGGGATCAATTATGCCAAGTTAGCCAAATCAAAATCATCATACATTGTATAAATAGATATGAGGTCATTCATTCTCTCATCGTCAGTTGGATTGGATTATTAGCTCGAGTGAGATTTTCACTATCCCTTTTGGAGGACAAGTTCAGATGTTATGGATGAATTTTGGTGTTTGGATATCTTTCTCTTGTCTTGGAGCTTCATTATTGACATAATATGATGGTTGGATATACTCTTTTACACATTTAAGTAATCTTTTCATGATAATTCTTGTTATTTACCTTGCAACATGAATGTTACTAAGACTCTCTTTTCATCAGCTGGACTCTTATTTCCTCACTCTTTGTCTTGATGATGGATCCTCTTTTGGATTCAAAACGTCGACATATTTTACCTACCACTGTGGAAAATCTGAACTCTTTCTCTACAATGGAAAACCACAGGAGTTTAAAATATAACAACATGAATGTTGCTAGGATTTTCGATACATAAGTCTGAAATTTACTGCTTTCTTGTACGAAATTGTGGAAATTTTGATATTTTATAGCATTGCATCATTGCATGGGCCATGTATGAATGGGTGAATGTTCCTAGATATTATTTTGTTAAAAACATATCTTGACAAGTCATCAATTACTGCATATTGAAGTATAAATATCTCAAGAAGTTGCTCTCATGCCCTATGCCATGCAAGGTTACTTGAAAACCTCCTTGATTGGGTAAACCTATTCCAAACCATAAATTCTCCTAACTCCATCTCTCCCAAAGTAAAAGGCATTGATCCTTCCATAGGTGATCATTTTAAACATATATTTCTCTCACCTCTCCTCTTCTTTCTAGGCCTAGCTTTCATAAGCCATCTAGGGCATCACTTATCTCACATTATAGCCATCAAAACACTTTGATTTTTGGTCCAAAATTGTGGTGAATTTTTCTCTAGGGGCCCTCCAAATTTGAAGCAAATGTGACACTGGGATCTCGAGATACATCAAGCCCTAGCTCAAGGACTATTTCTTTCCCTAGGTTTCTTTTGGCTAGTGTCCTCATTGGGATCATTGAATTCAAACCTCAAAGAAAATTTTTCCTTTGATCCTCTTCTCCTCCATAATTAGGGCAAGCCCCTCATTGGGTGTTCAACTCCATACCCTTGACCTAATTTTGGGTATGCTTGGTTCTCTGTGGTCCTGCAACCTCTTAATGCCAAATTCACAAAGATCACATAGAAGCCAAGTTTCCTCAAAAATATATTGATCTAGGATCCTTTCTGGCAACTAATACTCTCAAAACCTAGCCCTAAATATCCTCTTAGCCCTTCCTAGAGAGCCTATCACCTTGCTTCTAAAGTAAGCAACCTATCTAATTGAGTCTCTCTTTTGAACAGGCCCTAGGAATCACTTCCTCATCTTAACATTGAACATATATTATCGTGATTCCTCGTATACCGAGACTCCTCCCATCGGTGAAAGTTCGCAAAGAGTAGGGAGCTTTAGATGAGGTGACAATGAGCTATCGCTCTATTGTTTCCCTCGACCTAGAAGTTTCTTTATAGGATCCCCTCCTAGGACCCCTGCTATTTTGAGCGGTAACAACTCCAAAACACCACATTGTCCCTCGACTTTAGGGTCCTTCCAAGATACACAAGGGAGGTTTACCTTGAACCCTGTTGCACTCATTTTGATCAAAGTTCCAAGAAATCATATGCACATTTTTTTTTCAAAAGGATTGGATCATCTATCAGCTTTCTATTACGTGTCATTATAAACTTGTTCTTCATTGTTGTAATGTAAATGATGCTAGTAAGACTTTATATGTATATAACAACCTAGGTAAGCATATTATTTTGGAGAAAATTTCATACTAGGAGGTTTTTTGTCCCACTTACTCATCTATGTTTCTAAACACAGATGGTTGGCATAGTTTTTCCCTCCAACCTCACCCCAAAGCTAGGGTGGAATTCTTCGTCAAAGTCTTAGGTGAGTTCTAGTGTTTTAGTCGAGTCTTATGTGAAAATAATTTGGGAATCATTTAAAATAATTAGCTAAATTATTTTATTACAAATCACTTGGTCCACTAGATCATATTGTGTGACAAAATTAGGTGTGTAAATTGACGGTCTAAACCGAACGATTTTTCCCACTTTGAGGATTGATTTGTAAAAATCTTATGTAAAAATTATTTTAGTGCATTGTCCCTCATACTTAGAAATCATGGCTAAAATAATAGAGGGTGGAAAAATATTAAATCCCCTCAAGTGTCAATTAATTAATTTTTCTAGCAAAAATTGTATATATCCTAAGACAAAAAATTAATTAATTAAAATCTAAATTAAATGTCTTAGAGAAATTAAATTTTCCAAGTGGAAAAAATTGTGGGTATAAAAAAAATCATTTTTGGAGGTCCTCCACTAAGGGAATATTGGATATTTCAAGAAAAATTGGACCCATGGGCCTTGGTGGTTAAGTCAAAATTGCAGAATTGGATATGTAATTTGAGGGTCTATACCGAACAGACATTCCCCCTTTGAGGGTTGAAATGTAAAAAATATTTTAGTGCATGGTCCGTCATACTTAGACACCATGGCTAAATATTAGAGGGTGGAAAAATATTAAATCCCCTCAAGTGTCAATTAATAAATTTTTCTAACAAAAATTAAATTAATCCTAAGCCAAAAAATTAATTAATTAAAGTCAAAATTAAATGTCTTAGAGAAACTAAATTCTCGGAGTGGAAAAATTCGTGAGTATCAAAATAATTAAATTTTGGTGGTCCCCCACCAAGGGAATATTGGAAATTTCAAGAAAAATCAGCCCCTTTGATCTTGGTGGTTAATTCAAAGTCAATTTTTTGAAGAAATTAGTCAAAATAAATTTTGAGTTAATAAAAGAGGGATTTAATGAGAAATTCAAAAATTCCTCAAAAAAAATTTCAACAGCTAAAATTAAAAGATTATCAAAGATTTATCAACGACCAAGATTATTTTGACAATGATCAAGCCAACTAGTTGTTATTTTTCCACTTGGATGATTTATCTATAAATAGAGAGTCATTTGAGTCTCAAGCCATCTAATTTTTGGCTAAAAAGAATTCTACAGAAAAGTTGATGTAACATTAATGTCCCACTAGGAACATTTTTTTGAATCATAGTAAGACTTTGGGGTGCAGTTCATGTTGTTCAGTGTTCATCGATTTGTGGCATGTGTTGGGTACAAGCTTTCCTATATTGCACTTAATTATTTTTAAAAGTTTGTTTTTCATTAGATGGAGATAAAATCATTTTATTGATAGATTTTGAGTTTATCTTAGGTAATCTAATTCGCCATATGTCTAACAAGTCTACTTGAGAAAATATATAGTGTTCGCAGGTTCCCCGATCCTTGGGCTCCAAGTTCACAAATTGTGGGCATGAAATGAACTTGTTTGGACTTCAAATATTTCTTTTGGTTTATCTAACTTCTCTAAGGCTACAACTTGCATATAATTTCAAAATTTTTATAGCCATTTATCAAATAAAAACTACATAAAAAATTATTTCTGAAATTTTTTTTTGAAACCATTGTACATTTGTAAATTTTGTAAATAGATTTCTATAATAAATTTGTAAATTGTTTTTTCTAATTGGGGTCTTGGGGTTTTAATATTTTTGTATATATTAGGGTTTTGGGTATTTTTTATCTCCATTTTTTACTGATGAAATCAAGTGAAAGTGATGGAATAGAGTTAGATCTAGGCCCTTGAGGGTAAGATCTAATCTCCAAAAATTTTGTAGGGCCGGGGATTAAAGAATTTACATCAAATTTCAGATCTGAAGCAAATTAATTTTTCTGAAGCAAGGGTTTGGAGTTTTAGCCCTCCTGGGCTCAAATCTAGCCTCTCCAGTGCTAGTGTCTCCCTCATTATCCTATGTGCCAGCCTAAAATCCCCCTACGCCATCTTGTTTGGCCTCCTAGAGGCCTGAGTCAGCCTCCAAGCCTCTCAGTCTTCCCTTCTTGGCCCTGTGCCAAGGGTTTTAGGCCTTTACAGGTATAGTCATGGGCCCTGGGCATCCCCCCTCCTAAGCCCTAGACGACTACCCTAGGGGTTTGTCGTGGGGTTTCTATCCCTCTCCTTCATTTCGGCCTCTTGCGTCCTCCCTCTTTGTCTTTCACTCTCCATTTTTGGATGCTTTTGACCCCTTTTGGCCCTCATTTATCCCTAAACCCTAGCCGCTATCCCTTAGACGGATTTATCCCTCCAGCGTTAAGCCTTTTTAGCCTTTTCTCTCCTCCTTTGCCTCTTCTGTGGCCTTCCCTAGCCTTTTTTTTTTCTTAGCCATTGAGTTTTTTTAACCTTTTCCTTGGCCTTTAGCTCTCTTCTAGCCCTAGTTTGACCTCTGTCCATTTCTGAATTTTTTGGGACTAAATCTTGGCATGTTTTGTAGAATTTTTTTCTCAAAAGTTTGCATTTTGAGGTGGCAAATTCATTGCAAAATTTTGGCATATTTTGGAAAGTAATCTACAAGGCCTTCGGCCTAGGGTTTTCTCTTTAAACCCTCTTTCTATCACTATTTTGCTACAATTGTAATATTTATTTCATAACCGTGATATAAGAGCTATAAAAACATTTTTAATTGGTTAAAATACCTCAAAATTTGGATCATAAATTTTTCCTATATTTTTGTCCACTTGGGCATTGATCATCTAGCGTAGATCTAGTTTTTGGCTTGTTGGAATATCTCTGCATAACTGAATAATCAGATCTGATATTTTATGAATAAGACATCTAAAAGGAGCTCAAAAATCAAAATTTTCAGTTTGGCAAGCTTACTCCAAGTTTTGGCATTTGTTGTAGCATTGATAGCTCACTGTATACATAATTTCTTGCTGTTGTAATAACTATTTCCAGATCTGATACATCATTGAATATTACATCTTAAAGTGGTCTAAAATTCATAATCTTTCCTTGGCAACGTGTTGGGCATCTCATTGATCATATATGGTTACTATATGTTTGTTGTTTCTTGGATTTACATTGATTTACTTACTGCTGCCCTAAAAGTTTCATAAAGAGATAAGTAGAATCAGACTTTTGGATTTGTGCCCATGGTTAGTGTGCTAACATATTTATTGTTGTGAGTTGATCCATAAGTTTCAAAGTTTCGTATCTAATAAACACTCACTAAAGCACTTTAATCATAAATTAACTTGGCGTTAAGTATCTTTGGGACATATTGGTGTCTTGTGAATCTAATCGAGCATCTCTTGGTAATGCGCATTGAGTAATAAGATCATTAATGATATAGTTGTGGAAACATCATTGACATTTATCTTGTTGAAGTATCTTGGAAGATCTCTAATTTTCTCAAGCAATGTTATTGACATATTATATTGAAAATCATTGGCTAATTGTTGAGTAGATACTGTGAGAAGATCTTTTTTATTATTGTTGGCACTTGTATCATTGAGTATCTGCACTTGTTTAAGATTTTCTTTCAATAAATTGTTAAGTACTCTTGTTATAAGATAATCAATATCAAGTACTTGAATCATATAAAAAATATTAAATCAAGACTCACTTGATCCATCTTGCATTTCACTCTTAGTTGCATTAATAACCTACCTCCAAGCTTAATTTGGGTTGATATATTGTTAGGACAACTCTTTCTTGTTTAGCTTGAGTGATTCAACCCTTTCTAGAGGCTAACATAGTGACCTTGCAGTGGTCAGAGCCACAGTCTTTGCAACATCGAAGGCACTAGTTTGTTGGAACATAGGGGGAGGTATTGTTAATCAAGCCTCTGTGTGCTTCCCGTTGGCTTCCATCCCACAACCTACTTTAAAGACTGGTCTCAAAACAGTTAAGGGAGATTTTCCATTTAGACTAGGCATATAACTTAAAACTAACCAAGATCCTTGCATTTCACCTAGATATTAGGACTTACATTTCATATAGGTTAGTTAATCATCTAAGCAGTAGTTTTTTCATCTGATTACTTCGTTTTAATTTGTAACAAGCAAGAAATTGACTCCATAAGGCATTGGTCTCAATTCTAAATCTAATCTAATCCTTAATCTTGTTAAATTTTACCAAGTAGCTAGGCCACTCATCTGTGTCTCCCGAACAAGTTGGTTCCCAACTTGTCTTCCATTACCTCATTCCCATAGGGAATTCCCCCCATAGCCTACTATTGGGAGACAGCTAGAACGGAGTGGGCGGGGATCAAAGCGACAACCCCCACCCTTATTCATTGTCATGGTACCTTTACAATCTGAGCGACAACATATTTTGGCATCGTTGTCAGGGAGCCATTTCTTGGTCCTTGTTGTTACGATATTTATCATCATCATCTTCCTTATCCCTCCAACGCCACAACATTTTTTGGCACCGTTGTCGAGGACAAGTTTCTTGTTGTCAGGGTTTACAACATTCTATCATCTTATCATTTCCACTCTTCATAATCTTCATATTCATTATCTTATCCCGTCAATGCCACATTTTTTGCATTGTTGTCGAGGACCAATTTATTGGGCCTTGGTATTAATGACATTCTCATCAATATTCATAATCCTCTAATCTATCATCATTCCTTATTCCATCAACACTACATTTTCTAGCGCCATTATATCTCTTCACCTCTTCATCACCTTACCTTTCGTCATCTCACTAATCCTTTTGTCTTCTTTATTGACACCTCTAGAACTTGGAAATTTGGTTGGTTTCCTGTTTGGTTGGTGACTCCACTTATTCATCCATTTTTCTCAGACAATAAGCTTTCCTTGATATCCATCTGCTTCATCCTTGACTAACCTTTCAATTTGTTTCCCTTTGGAACTTGGAGCTAGATTCATGTTCAAGTGGCGACTCCACTTCTTCCATTTCTTACAAGAATTTCTGCTAGAAGCTCGCTTTTTGTGGATCTCTTGATTTTCTTGAGCCGTGAGCTGTCTCTCTCTCTCTCTAGTATCCATTTAACCCCTCTTCCCCTCAAGCGGGTCATCATGAGTGAATTCGCCCTTTGTCACTTTACTGACATTCTTCATGATCTTCAGGGAGAGGCCCTTGATAGTTTTTCTTCTTTCATGGCTAATGATGCAATCACTATTAGTGGTCATCTTACAAAGTTCATTTTTAATATAGAAAATTTCGGTGGCTATTGATTTGATGAACATGAGGATGTCAAGATGTGAATATTTTTTCTTTCATTAGAAGATGATGCACAAGAAAGATTCTTGCCTGAGAAACCTTTGAATAAGGAGCTCCTTGATGAAACCTTTGACTCCTTACAGTCAAATTTTGAGGCCTTTGAAGATAAATATGAAAATCAAAGGGGTTCACCTTGTGCCTCTGATGTTGAACAATGAGATGAAAGTAGTCATGTGAAGGACCCAAATATTATAAAAAGATATCAAGAGGATGTGCCATATTGTCGACCTTGTAACCTTTTTCATGATGAATCCACTTGTGCGTTTGCAAGAAGAATTCTTGATAGTGGAAAAGCAGGGACAAGTTGTCGAATGGGTATCGACAATGACAAGGAAAGATATAAGAAACTTATCAATAAGTTAACTCAAATGATGAAAACCATGGAACTAAATCAAGAGAAACTGATGGCAGACCACGCCAAGGATATGAGAGCCATGTACACCAAGTTAGAAAAGCAGGATGAAGAGCTAGAAACCATGAAGGTTAGTCTCCAATCATATAGAAACCATAGACAAAAAGTGTGCTCAAGAGATGGAAGCTATGATGTCCAATATGTAGAATCATTTGATTGTCATAAAACGAGACAATGACAGAATAATAAAAGATATGGAAGCTAGTCAAACATATCTTTAGAATAAATTGTCAATCATGGAGGAAAGCCATTCCAAGGAAATCAATGTTATAAAAGTTGAACACTCAAATCAGATGGATGCCATCAAAAGTGAGAAGACCACTCTTCAGAATAAGCAGCAAATGATAGAAAAGACACGAATTTTGGGACTTCATCTTAGACTGAAGAATCTAGAGGGAAAGCACGAAGGGTTTTTCATGACTCATAGGTCTCCCAGTTCGCTGAAGAAATTCCCATCTCGTCACAAGGAGGTTAACTAGAAGTGTCATGATTAAAAAAGAAGGCTAGGATTATGTGTCACTTTTGACAGAGTATATTCAGAATAAGTTTGGGCACACTTCAAGTTCTTCAGATCTTTCGTCCGAGTATCTTCAAGATCAAGGCAGGAAATATACGGTGGTCTCATTATTGGCATCACAAACCACTGAGAAGAAAAGAAAAAAGCATAAAAGAAGAAGGAAGATATTTGATGTGTCTGATAGCCGAGAGTAGCTTTATATTCTGATGGGTCAAATTCCTATCATTTTCAGAATTCAACATGGCACATCCGGGAAACAGCCCATACACTTGTCGGAGAGTCAACAGATACTCACTATGCACTATTTTGAAGAAATTTGATGCCATGGGGCATCATTTGTGTTATCTCTAATCCCACTTTTTATTTCATGTCATCAGATAGTTCTATTTCACGCATTTATGTTATGTCTATTATATTTCAGTTTGTTAGAGTATATTTTTCTATTCAAGTGGATTGATTATGCATACATGATGATTTCGATTTTGAATGGATGTTTATTTTATGAACTTATGTTTTCTTGGATGAAAGATTTTGGGGTTCTCATGTTACTTCATGGAAGCAATGTGTCCTCATATGGAGCGAGATGTTGCACTCATTTTGGTCAAAGTTCCAAGGAAGAAGATGTACAGTTTATTTCAAAAAGGTCGGATAATCTATCAGTTGTCTATTATGTGTCATTATAAACCCATTATGCATTGTTGTAATATAAATGATGCTAGTAAGACTTTATATCTATGTAACAACCTAGGTAAGCCTATTATTTTGGTGAAAATTTTATCTTAGGAGTTTTTCGTCTCACTGACTCATCTGTGTTTCTAAACACATATGGTTGGCAGAGTTTTCCCCTCCAACCTCACCCCAAAGCTAGGGTAGAATTCTTTGTCAAGGTCTTAGGTGAATCTTAGTGTTTTAGTCGAGTCTTATGTAAAAGTGATTTGGGAACAATTTAAGCTAGTTGGATAAATTATTTTATTACAAATAACTTGGTATACTAGATCATATTGTGTCGCAGAATTGGGTATGTAATTTGAGGGTCTATACCGAACAAGTATCCCCCTTTGAGGGTTGAGATGTAAAAAAAAAATTAGTGCATGGTCCCTCATACTTAGACACCATAGTTAAAATATTAAAGGGTGGAGAAATATTAAATCCCCTCAAGTGTTAATTAATTATTTTTTTTGGAAAAATTTAAATTAATCCTAAGTCAGAAAAGTTAATTAATTAAAGTCAAAATTAAATGTCTTAGAAAAAATAAATTCTCCAAGTGGAAAAATTTGTGGGTATCAAAGGAATTAAATTTTGGAGGTCCCCACCAAGGGAATAGTGAAAAATTCAAGAAAAAATGGACCTTTGGACCTTGGTGGTTAAGTCAAAGTCAATTTTTTGAAGAAATTAGCTCAAAATAATTAATTTTGAGTTAATAAAAAACAGATTTAATGAGAAATTTGAAAATTTCTCAAAATAAATATTTTCAACGGCTAAGATTAAAAGATTATCAAATATTTATCGACGACCAATATTATTTTAACAATGATCAAGCCAACTAGTCGTTATTTTTCCACTTAGAGGATTTATCTATAAATAGAGAGTCATTTGAGTCTCAAGCCATCTGATTGTTGGCTAAAAAAAAAAATTGCAGAAAAGTTGATGTAACACTAATGTCCCGCTAGGAATGTTTTTTTGAATCATAGTAAAGACTTTGGGGTGTAGTTTATGGTGTTAAGTGTTCATTGATTTGTGGTATGTGTTGGTTACGGGCTTTCCTATATTGTGTTTAATTATTTTTAAAAGTTTGTTTTTCATTAAATGGGGATAAGATCATTCTATTGATAGATTTTGGGTTTATCTTAGGTAATCTAATTCGCCATATGTATAACAAGCTTGTTTGAGAAAATATATAGTGTTTGCAGGTTCCCCAGTCATTGGGCTCCAAGTTCACAAATGGTGGGCATGAACTGACCTTGTTTGGACTTCAGGTATTTGTTGTGGTTTATCTAACTTCGCTATGGTTGTAGCTTGCATCTAATTTCAAAATTATTATTAGCCATTTATCAAATAAAAACTCAATAAAAAAATATTTCTCAATTTTTTTTTCAAAGCATTGTATATTTTTAAATTTTGTAAATAGTTTTGTATAATAAATTTGTAAATTATTTTTCTAATTGGGGTCTTGGGGTTTTAATATTTTTGTATATATTGGGGTTTTGGGTATTTTTTATCTCCATTTTTTGCAGGTGAAATCAAGTGAAAGAGTTGGAATAGAGCTAGATCTAGGCCCTTTCGGGTAAGATCTAGTCTCCAAAAATTCTATAGGGCCAACCATTGAAGAATTTGCAGCAAATTTTAGATCTGAAGCAAATTCATTTTTCTGAAGTAAGGGTTTGAATTTTTAGCCCTCTTGAGCCTGGATCCAGCCTCTCGAGGGCCAACGTCTCCCTCCTTAGCCTCTGTGTTAGCCTAAAAAACCCCTGTGTCATCTTTTCTTGTAGCCTCTCGACCTTCCCTTCTTGGTCCCGCACTGAGGGTTTTAGGCCTTTATAACTGTAGATGGTTGCCTTAGGGGCTTGTCATGGGGTTTCTATCCCTCTCCTTCATCCTGGTCGCTTGTGCCCTCCCTCTTCGCCTTTCACTCTCCCTTTTTGGTTATTTTATTACCCCTTTTGGCCCTCATTTAGCCCTAAACCCTAGCCGCTAGCCCTTAGAGGGCTTTCTCCCTCTAGTGTTAGGCCTTTTTGGCCTTTTCTCTCCTCCTTTGCCTCTTTTTTGGCCTTCCATAGCCTTTTTATTTCCTTAGCCATTGAGTTCTTTGAACATTTTCCCTAGCCTTTAGCCCTCTTCTAGCCCTAGTTTGACCTTTGTCCATTTCTGAAATTTTTGGGACTGAAGCTTGGTGCATTTTGAAAAAATTTTGGCTTAAAAGTTTGTATTTTCAAGTGGAAACTTCATTGCAAAATTTTGGCATACTTTGGAAAAGTAATCTACAAGCCCTTGGGCCTAGGGTGTTCTCTCTAAACCCTCTTTCTCACTGTTTTGCTACAGTTGTAATACTTATTTCATAACAATCATATAAAAGCTCTAAAAACACATCTAATTGGTCAAAATACCTCAAAATTTGCATGATAACATTTTCCTAAATTTTTGACCACTTAGGCATTGATCATCTAGCCTAGATCTACTTTTTAGTTTGTTGGATATCTTTGCATAACTGAATAATCAGATCTGATATTTTATGAATAACACATCTAAAATGGGCTCAAAAATCAAAATTTTTAGTTTGACAAGTTTACTCTAAGTTTTGGATATAATTTGGCACTTGTTGTAGCATTGATAGCTCAATTTTTACATATTTTCCTACTGCGATAATAAGTATTTCAAGATCTGATAGAGCATTGAATATTGCATCTTAAAGTGGTCTAAAATTCATAACTTTACCTTGGCAAAGTGTTGGGCATCTCATTGATCTTATCTAGTTACTATATGCTTGTTGGTTCTTGCATTTACATTGATTTACTTATTGATGCCCTAAAAGTTTCATAAGGAGATCAGTGGAATCAGGATTTTGGATTTATGCTCATGGTTAAGTGTGCTAACATATTTGTTGATGTGAGTTCATCCATAAGTTTCAAAGTTTCATATAATAAACACTCACTAAAGCACTTTAATCATAAACTACCTTGGTGTCAAGTATCTTTGGGGCATATTGGCATCTTGTGAATCTAATAGAACATCTATTGATAATTGACATTGAGTAATAAGATCATTAATAATCTGGTTATGGAATCATCATTGACATTTATCTTGTTGAAGTATCTTGGAAGATCTCTAATTGTCTCAAGCAATTGTTATTGGTGTCTTATATTGAAAATCATTGGCTAATTGTTGAGTAGTTACTGTGAGAGGATCATGTGTTTATTGTAGGCACCTATATCATTGAGCATCTGGACTGGTTTAAGATTGTCTTTCAACAAATTGTTAAGTACCCTCGTTATAAGATAATCAACATCAAGTACTTGAATCATATAAACAATCGTAACTCAAGACTCATTTAGTCCATATTGCATTTCACTCTAAGTATAGTTGCATTAATAACTTACCTCCAAGCTTAAGCTTGGTTGATAGATTCTTAGGACAACCCTTTCTTGTCTATCTTGAGGGATTCATCCCTTTCTAGTGGTTAACACAGTGACCTTGCAGTCGTCAGAGCCACAGTCTCTCCAACGCCGGAGGCACTAGGTCGTTGGAACACAGGCGAGGGGGGGGGGGGGGGGGATCGTTAATCAAGACTCAGTATGCTTCACGTTGGCTTCCATCCCATAACCTACTTTAAAGATTTATCTCGAAACATTTAAGGGAGAGGTTCCATTTAGACTAGCCATATAACTTAAAACTAACCAAGATCTTTGCATTTCACCTAGATATTAGGATTTGCATTTCATATAGGTTAGTTAATCATATAAGCAGTAGTTGTCCATCCGATTACTTGGTTTTAATTTGTAACAAGCAAGAAATTGACTCCGTAAGGCACTGGTCTCAATTCTAAATCTAGTCTAATCCTTAATCTTGCTAAATTTTACCAAGTAGTTAGGCCACTCAATTCTGTCTCCCGGATTGGTTCCCAACTTGTCTTCCATTACCTCATTTCCATAAGAACTACCTCCCATAGCATGTTGTTGGGAAATAGCTAGAGCGAAGTGGATGGGGATCAGAGTGACAACCCTCACCCTGAAGCGTTGTCACGGTGCTGCTCGGATCTAACCTTTCCAAAGCCAATGTGTCCCTCCTTAGCCTTTGCGTCAACTTGAAAGCCCCTCTGCATCATCTTTTCTAGCCTCCCGGAAGCCTATGTTAGCCTATAGGCCTCTCGACCTTCCCTTCTTGGCCCCGTGTTGAGGGTTTTAGGCCATTACAAGCCTAGTCGTGGGCCCTAGGCCACTCGTCCCCCCTCCTAAGTCCTAGACGATTGCCCTAGGGGCTTGTCATGGGGTTTCTAGTCCTATCCTTCATCTCATCCTCCTATGTCCTCCCTCTTTGCCTTTCTCTTTCCCTTTTTGGCCCTCATTTAGCCCTAAACTCTAGCCGCTAGCCCTTATAGGGATTTCTCCCTCCAACGTTAGGCCTTTTTGGCATTTTCTCTCATCCTTTGCCTCTTCTATGGCCTTTCCTAACCTTTTCTTTCCTTAGCCATTGAGTTTTTTGAACCTTTTCCCTAGCCTTTAAACCTCTTCTAGCCCCAGTTTGACCGCTGTCCATTTCTGAAATTTTTAGAGCTGAAGCTTGGTGTGTTTTGCAAAAATTTTGCCTCAGAAGTTTGTATTTTCAAGTGATAACTTCATTGCAAAATTTTGGCAGATTTTGGCAAAGTAATCTACAAGGCCTTGAGCCTATGGTTTTCTCTAAACCCTCTTATTTCTCTCACTATTTTGCTACAGTTGTAATATTTATTTCATAGTAGTCATATAAAAGCTCTAAAAACACATCTAATTGGTCAAAAAACCTCAAAATTTGGATGATAAATTTTTCCTAAATTTTTGGCCCTTGGGCATTGATCATCTAGTCTAGATCTAGTTTTTAGCTTGCTAGAATATCCCTGCATAACTTAATAATCAGATTTGATATTCTGAATAACACATCTAAATGGGGCTGAAAAATCAAATTTTTCAATTTGGCAAGCTTAGTCTAAGTTTTAGGTATAATTTTGACTACTTGTAGCATTGATAGCTCATTGTTTACATATTTTCCTACTGTTGTAATAAGTATTTCCAGATCTAATATATCATTGAATATTACATCTTAAAGTGGTCTGAAATTCATAAATTTACCTTGGCAAAGCGTTAGGCATCTCATCGATCATATTTGGTTACCATATGCTTGTTGTTTCTTGGATTTATATTAATTTACTTACTGTTGCCCTAAAAGTTTCCTAAGGAGAAGTAGAATCAATTTTTTGAATTTATGTTCATGAGTTGATCCATAGTTTCAAAGTTTCATATCTAATAAACACTCACTAGAGCACTTTAATCATAAATTACCTTGGTGTTAAGTATCTTTGGGGCATATTGGTATCTTGTGAATCTAATTGAGCATCTCTTGATAAGTGGCATTGAGTAATAAGATCATTAATAATATGGTTGTGGAATCATCATTGACATTTATCTTATTGAAGTATCTTAGAAGATATCTAATTGTCTCAAGCAATTGTTATTGGAATCTGATATCGAAAATCATTGGCTAATTGTTGAGTAGTTACTGTGAGAAGATCTTTTTTTTATCGTTGGCACTTGTATCATTGAGCATCTAGACTTGTTTAAGATTGTATTTCAAGAAATTGTTAAGTAATCTCGTTATAAGATAATCAACATCAAGTAATTGAATCATATAAACAATCTTAACTCAAGACTCACTCAATCCATCTTGCATTTCACTAGTATAGTTGCATTAATAACTTACCTCCAAGCTTAAGCTTGGTTGATAGACTCTTAGGACAACCCTTTCTTGTTTAGCTTGAAAGATTCAACAATTTCTAGTGGTTAACAGAGTGAACTTGCAGTTGTCAGAGCCACAGTCTCTGCAGCGTCAGAGGCACTAGGTCGTTGGAACACAGGGGGAGATATCGTTAATCAAGCCTCTACTTGCTTCCCGTTGGCTTCCATCCCACAACCTACTTTAAAGATTGGTCTCGAAACAGTTAAAGGAGATGTTCCATTTAGACTAGGCATATAACTTAAAACTAGCCAAGATCCTTGCATTTCACCTAGATCTTAGGAATTGCATTTCATATAGGTTAGTTAATTATCTAAGCAGCAGTTGTCCATCCGGTTACTTGGATTTAATTTGTAACAAGCAAGAAATTTTGACTCCATAAGAAACTAGTCTCAATTCTAGATCTAATTTAATCCTTAATCTTGTTCAATTTTACCAAGTAGCTAAGCCACTCAATTGTGTCTCCCGGACAAGTTGTTACCTCATTTCCATAGGTACAACCCCCCATACCCTATTGTTGGGAGACATCTAGAACGGTGGGCGGGGATTAGAGTGACAACCCTTGCCTTGAGGTAATTGTTGCAGTTTCTGTACAATTTGAGTGAAAACAAAGCCCATTGTGAATACACAGACTAACAACCTTGCTAAGTTTCTTGCCAAAAAGATAAAACAACTAGTGAGTAATACACGTTCCAAAGTCCCTTATCAAAGACTCCACTCACTCCATCAAAATAATAAAATCTCTTAAAAGTAAAGAAAAACAATATATCATGGTGATGTTTGATGTTGTATTTTTCTACACATGTTTTTGTCAATATCACCATTTTGATGTCATTATAAGAATCAAAGATGAGACAACAAATTTGATCAAATATGCGTGAAGTCCATATACTTCAGCAATTGTAGTGATATATACGAACAATCAGATGGCATGGTGATAGGTTTTCTACTCTCCCTAGTCATTGCAAGCATGAATATGGAAAATTTTGAGAATATGGCCATTGAAACCTTTTCATTCAAACCAAAAGCCTGGAAAAGACTATGATGACCTGCATGTTATTTGGTCAAACAAACAAGAATGTTTGGATGACTTCACAAAGCACTTGTATAGCCTATCCAACCATATAGAGTTTAAAGTTTACTTTGAAAACCAAAGAGAATAAGTATAACCATGAGCAATTTTCAAATTCAATTTGGCGAATGAAACCAATCAATAAAGACACACTACACGAAGACTTTATATCTATGTGGATGCATATCTTCTAGGTAAAACTTGGGAAAAACAATCTCTCACTTTGTTACATAACCTTCAAAGATTAAAAATTTCCAAGTTTTTCTATATGCTATTCATTTTATTTTACATGTTTGAAATTTTACTATTGAGTGCATGCAATCCTACATGTTTATATTTTTTTGTCCGAATTAAAATTTATTGGAGTTGCTTAGTTTAGACTGTCAACCATTAGTTTTAACCTCCGCATGAAAATTCACTGGAATATGTCTCATATATTCATAACAATAGAGTTTCAAGTAGACTGTCTTAACTATCAAGCTTATATATATATATATATATATATATATATATATATCAAACCAGCGTAAATCCATCTTAACTTCGGATCTATTAAGCACCAAAAGGGATCAAATCTCTCGAGGTAGAAATATGTCCTCAAGTTTTACACTCCAAAAAGATGTTTGTACCACAAGAGATTTAATCCCTCTCAACACTTAATAGATCCGGAATTAAGATGGATCTACACACACACACACACACACACACATATATAAGAGATGACACCCAGAAATCATGTTATGTCCCATGATCCTTAAAATGTGGAGTGTTTCTAAAGCTAACCAACATGAGTTTTTGCATACCCACATCTAAAAATTGGGAAGAAAATTGTAAAAAAATAATTCATACTAAAATACTTGCAAGTTAATTCATTCCACCATCTTGCTAGTTTGCCTAGTGATATTATATGGGTGTGAATTGTGGGCTAGCAGCATCTCTATTTCAAAATGGAAACAAATTGAAAAAAATAAAAAACGTTTGATCATGAGCAAGTTCAAAATAAAAAGTTTGTTTCCCTACGAGATAATGTTGAGTGAAACAGGGGCAACTCCAATCGAAGCAATTGCCATGGTGTGTCTTATAAGGTACCTAAAGAGAATGGACCAAATGGTAGAAGGTAGATGGTCGAAAGTTATCTTCAATGAAGGTATGAGTGAAAGAAAGAAATCATGGATGAGACAAAACAACAAATGGATGCAAAAATGGAATATTTACCTGAATGCATGTCCCACAAATAGCAAGGAGTTAAAGAATTTTGTGTTGGAGAAGTTCCGTAAGGGTATATGGTGAAAAGAGTTGAGTATAAAGAAGAAGTATTATGTTTAGGAATTCAACTCCACTTGTGATCTCCAACAAAAAAATACATTGGAGCTAGCATTCCGTGGAGGGCAAAGGTTCTTATTGCTCAATTAAGAACTAACTCACATCAACTTCGGTGTGAAACGGGACGGTGGAAGAGACCTAACGAAGTTTGGGAAGAAAGGGTATGTACTTTTTGCACTTATGGGGCAATGGAATCAGAAAAACACTTCATTTTGAAATGTGACGCTTTCAGAGACATCAGGGACAGTTACCACAGCATGTTAGCATCAATTCCGTGGCATTGCCTTTTCAATGATAGAAATGTTAGAAGGCTGGGTCAGCACATCATCAATTTGAGTAAGAAAATGATTGAATTACAAAAGGCAAAAAACAAAGAAGTTGATGGTCCCATAAACTATTTTTTAGTCTTGTGGACATTAAAATATCATTCATTCATTCATCAATGAAAAATATCAAGTATCATAAACACCTATGAACCAAAGCTGTCAGAATCTTAGACACACAGCACTTGGATCAAGAAGTGGGGTTTTTCTCAAAAGTTCTTAAAAGAAATGGTCACGGAGAAAGACAAATAAAGATAGCTTTAAACAGAGAATAGATTGGCATCCAATAGGCATCGAAATTATTATGGGAATAATCATCGTATTGCCCACGGACAAAATAGCAAGAATTCCAAGGAAAAAGAATATAAAAATGGCCGTCTCACCCCTAATTTACCTTGCGGAACATGCGAGAGTCGAAGAGATCCAAAGAAGCATCAAGGGGTTTACTCATTTTCCTGCCCCGTGGAAAATTATATATTTGTGAAAGAGGTCATTCAGCGCAAATCAGACTAAAAGAACATAGTACAGAAAGCGTGATTGATCGTGTTTAGAAATCTACACTGTCTGAGCATTCGCATACTTCCAAGCACCATATTTGCATAGAGAATGCAAAGGTTCTTGCAAGAGTGGATCACTATGCAAAGAGGCGTATCAGAGTAGTGGAGATTGAAAAACGCCCAAATAATATGAAGAGAGATGATGGTTGGAGACTGAATGATTCCTGGAAAGTTGTTCGCCACCTTCTAAAATGCAGCTCCAGTCAAGGTATGGAACATAGCATGGAACTGTTCCAAAAACCCTCGACAGATCTCTGGCTGCATGGAGAACCAAAGCACCATTAATTGAAAATGTATTTGATTTCTCCCAACTGACCTATGCTCAATCCGTGAAATTATGAAATGGACTTAAGTAATTAAGTCTGAAATGTCTAGATAAAAATATGTAAAGGGCTTTCTCCGTAAAATTCTGATTCTGAAATATCTGTACTTTTCTAACTCGTTAGTCTTTAATCCACTGCTTTGATGACAAATTGAACTTTCCAAGTTCGGCAAAATGTGGGACGAATATGGTTATGTAAATGTAGGATTGGATGTCATGTCAAATAGGCCGAATGGATGCATATGTTGGATTCATGAGTATATTGAATGTCGGGTTATGGTATATTGAAATTATGAAATGGACTTAAGTAATTAAGTCTGAAATGTTAGATAAAAATTGTACAGGGCTTTCTCCGTAAAATTCTGATTCTGAAAGATCTGTACTTTTCTAACTCGTTAGTTTTTAAGCCACTGCTTGATGACAAATTGAACTTTCCAAGTTGGGCAAAATGTGGTAGGAATATGGTTAAGTAAATGTAGCATTGGATGTCATGTCAAATATGCCGAATGGGTGCATATCTTGGGATTCATGAGTATATTGAATGTTGGGTCAATGGACAGCCAATTGTCCAGTAATCCAACATATGGTTAAATAATTATGTTTGTTTGGATAATTACCTCCTCCACAGACAATATATATAGTCAAGTAATGCTATAATAATTGTGGTAACAAGAAGCCTGTTAAACTTTTCCCCTCTCTTTCATTTATTTCTTCCTTCTCTACATCTTGTGTTAATAGATTACAACGGTGGTATGGGTCAACTAATCAAGGATTAAATCTAAAACTATCTTATATAAGAACCATGTTCAAAAATGCTTTTCCCCTCTATTTCATTTATTTCTTTCTTCTCTACATCTTGTGTTAATAGATTACAATGGTGGTATGGGTCAACTAATCAAGGAAAAATCTAAAACTATCTTATATAAGAGCCATGTCCAAAAATGATTATTTAATATTTGAAATAGCTAATCAAAGCCCTTTATCATAATGAACCATCTCATTTTGAAAACAAGATTGGATCCTTTGCGCAAGAGGACAGTGTGCAAGTCAAGGAACAATAGTGAATGACTGAACTACGATAATCCTCCAGGGAGAAAGGAATATCTCCAGAATCACATGAAAACTTTTTCGATATGAAACCCATAAACCTCAAAACTATCAGAATACAATATATACAAGAAAATCATGAGTATAAAAGCAGACCACGCAACTTTGCTCTGACAAATTGAAGACATAAACTTAACCATAGCGAAAATGTTCCTTAAATATCTTACGTCTCTTCGATATTTCCTTTCATGTATAAGACACGTCGTACAACGTTTACAATTGATAGCAATATGTCATTATTAATAAATTAAAGGACTATAAACTACAATCACAAGACATGGGAAAAAAATTGTAAATATTGAAGAAAATTAATATATACTTATCATAATCTGTCATGTTTTATTTTTTATTTTTTTATTTTACCAACAAGGGATTTGAACCTTGAATTTCATGGTTTAGGTAATACTTCATAACACAGTTTGCAAATTGAGCTGCCCGCATGGGCTTGATGAATCGTGTTATTGGGCCTATTATATATTTTTGTTTTGTGGTTAAAACTATTATTTAGTTATGCTTTCATGAACTGTAACATACTCTACACACTAGTGATCTGGTACATCTTACAATCCTTAATGATGGAAAGGGAAACACATGAGATGATAAATTTAAAAAGAATCAGTAACAGAAACCCCTAACTGTGGCTAGAATCTCCAATACTTAGATGAGAAGACAAAATGAAGTGTCGCAAATAGAAAAGTGAACGCACTAATTTTTCGTATTTACATAGGAGAAGCAACTAAGTTTGAATACTCGGTTATATAAAATACACGAAATCTCTTATTAGAGAGTTAATTGAAAAGCTCAAAAGATTTAAAGCAAAAATTAGGAAAATTGCATTTACATCTTGCACTTCAACCAATCGTGTGATAATTGAGGTTAAGGAGATGAATAGAAAAAATTTCAAGAAATACTCCATGTGCACAATTATGACAACAAACAATTACATGAAAATATGACCTATATATACTTGAGTTGTATTTAAGAATTTTAATCGATGGAATCTTGTTTTGCAGCTTCGAGCATCTGCACTATGAGGTTCTTGACATCCCTGCATGCCGACATACTAAGAAATCAAGTTAAACAAATCATATAAAAACATTTCAGATTTCGAAAGAAAAATGAGTAAGTTATAAATCTAATTAAAGAGTAAGTTAATTTGTGCATATAATAATGTAGCGCCTATCTTAAATTTAAAAAATATAAGTAATCACCTTCGATCCTCGGCAGGTCTAGGAAAGGGAATTCGAAGTTTAAGAGTCTTCCCTTGATAGCCAGCCTAGAAATGGCCCAAGTGCAAATTAGATTATCAGTGGCTGCCACTTGAAAATATTCATTTCAATGTGGATGTACAAGTATTGTAAATTTGGCTGCCTCAAATAAAGGAAAATCAAACAAAAGCATAGCTGAAACTGCATGTCTACATCACTTTCGTAAACAACTAATTTTTCCAATAATACAAATATTGGAAGGTGCTTTTGAATATTGTTTGCATGTCTTAAATCTGAACTAATATGAAAAATTTCCTTCATAGAATTGAAATGTACATCATTTGACCAATATAAGTTCCCAGCATCTTATCAAACCCCTTCATTAAGGTTGTACTAATATTGAAGGTAATCTTATCTAACATTTTAATTATTTTTTCATAATTAGAAAATATGTGTCCATTAACTAATTGGGATTGATAGCAGATAAATAGCTTCTTGTCCAATGTCCCCTTCGTAGATAACCATTATTGTGTCTAAACAACAAACATTTGCTATTTAATATAGTCACCCAAACGTCAAGTGACAAAACATAGAACAAGAAAGATCAAATATTTCTACATGAGGATGTTTTCTTTAAACTTTAATGGGAAGAGTATCCACCACCTATTAAGAGGTGGGACATAGTATCACTCTTAATTGGGTGTGACCTGTTCCAATTTAATGACCATGATGGTTTCCAATATTCAAATGTCCTGCACGTGAGGACATGCCAGCCCACAAGGGGCAAGCATGTTACGTAGTTAAATTGAACCCTAGTGGGGCCAATAACAACCCTCTACTTTCATTGACTCAGTAAGCCCCCTTTGACTGGTTCTAGTTTAATCATCTAAGATTGGCCCCTAGTGGGGCCAATATTTCTACATGAGGATGTTTTCTTTAAAATTTAATGGGAAGAGTATCCACCACCTATTAAGAGGTGGGACATAGTATCACTCTTAATTGGGTGTGACCTGTTCCAAATTAATGACCATGATGGTTTCCAAATTCCAATATTCAAATGTCCTGCACGTAAGGACATGCCAGCCCACAAGGGGCAAGCATGTTACTTAGTTAAATTGAACCCTAGTGGGGCCAATAACAACCCTCTACTTTCATTGACTCAGTAAGCCCCCTTTGACTGGTTCTAGTTTAATCATCTAAGATTGGAACTTTGGATTAGAATTAAAAGGATGTTCAATCTTCTATTTTTTTTACTATACTAGCCTATGTGTGTCACTTCTGAGGATTGCTTGTATTGTCAATAAATCTAATAAATATTGAGTCAGACCCATAATGATGACAAATCTAGATCTTCCTCAACAATTTTCACATGTAGATATGCTCTCCTTTTCATAGTTGTCTACCTTCCCATCATGACATCTTATTTATTAAGCTACATCTTCAATAGGTACAAGCCAAAGAAAAAATTATGCCAAAACAACCTAAAAAATGTTTAAAATCCCAATTAATGTGTTAGCTTTCAAAGTTACTCCAAAAGTGTTTACACCATGCTTGGGGGTGCTTCATGTGATTTTGGGGTGAATGGCATGTTGATTACACTTGGTTGTATCTTGATGGACATACACATTGGAATTAGCTTATTCATGGATTTCTATGCCTTGTCTAGATGCTTGTGTGGTATTCTTTCATGGAGCATTGGAGAGTTGATGGCATTGTTCATGATGCGCACATGGAGAATGGGTTGATTGCTTGGAGGATGATTCACCTTGTAGGAGTGTTGGAATCTTGGAGGAGAGTGTTGAGACCGGTGTTGCACAAAGAGGGGACATTTTTTGGAAGTGAAGCATCTCAAAAGAGTCTATATATATATATATATATATATATATATAATTTTGCATTTATATTTAAAAAAACATCCATAATACCAATTTAGTTGCAAAAGCTACAAAAACATGCATATTTGTACACAAATCAAGAAAGACATGGCATCCATGGTACATCAGTGATCAATTATTCAAGCATCAACCATCTAGATACTAGCAATTACAAACAAACATCAATCTTTTAAGCATATCATTCTATTTTGTAGTCTTAAATGTTCTCTTCAAAGGTGAAGCTTAATCTTCAAATCACGAGGTTGACTCAAATCCTCCACGGCAACAAAGCCAGAAGATGTTGCCTCAAAATTTAGCAGGTCTAGTGAGGGAAAGTCACAAGACATAACTAGACTAAGTGACAACACTATGAGGTGTGGCCCATTGTCACCAAAGCCACTACAACACTATGAGGTGTGGCCCATTGTCACCATAGCCACTACCTCTTTCTCTTTAGTCGACTTTCACCACAAGGAAGGCTCCCCTATGTTAGGTCACGTAAAGGATATATCAAATCCAAGGGTTAGAGGTGACAAGTATAGGCTTACGAGAGAGACTCTACTTAAGAATAGGGTTCAACTAGCTTAATATGGCAATGTGCATTCTCCAAGAGGCCTAGTTGGGGCACAAAGTAACCTAGGCTTTAAGAATAAGCAAGCTTAACAAGCTTGACTAGGATCACAAGGCTATGTAGAGGCTTGAAATAGATGAATATGATCAATTTGTAGCACTACAAGCCTTCAGCAAGCCCTAACTTGAAGCCTAGGGCTTCGCTAGGGAAAACTTTACTAGGGCAAAGGACAACATCCCTAAAATGGAGGAATTAGCCATGGGAAATAGTTGATTTTGAGACAATGACCTCACAACCAAGTGTTGAATCCCTCCACAAGGTAACACAATCAACCCTAGTTGAAATTAAACCCTAACCCTAGCATAGTAACTTTCCATAAGAGGCCAAAAATTAAATTTAGGGGAGAAAAGTGTGAAAAAATAAATTTAGGGGATAAAAGTGTGAGTTAGAGATAATTTTTGGTGTAATCAACAATGTGAAAAAGGCTAGTGCCTTGACCTTGGGTGATGGAGTCTAAGGGAGTTCTACTTAAGAGAAAATACTAAACCCTAGCAAGGAGTAAGGGGATAAGAAACCCTGATTTCAAACCCTCGCTATCATTGTATGAGGGAGCAAAGTCAATGAGGAGAGCTCATCATAAATATTCACTCATGGGATTGTCACACAAATTCTACAAGAGTAATGCATATAATACCATTGCTAGGATTCCATAGAAAAAATTTCAATAATAGCTCGCACATAGGAACCCTGGACTATAACCATTCCATGCAATAGCCATAAAACAAATTCCAATACAAAGAGAACTTACAAGATAAATGCATGAACCAATACTTTATTGCTCCAAAATGAAATCCCCAAAACCAAAGAATAGCTCCATAAGCAAAAACTCCACAATATATCACATCTCCACAAGATACAAAACAAATTTCAGCTAGGCTGAAATCTCTTAGAGGGCCAAATTGATACACAATTGATGATCCAAATGAAATGAGAGTAACCTCTACTTATATGTTTACCTCATGTAATTTAGCCTAATGAATCCCATAATAACAAGTTTGACATGAAATGAACTTGGGTTACAAGCCAACACACTCGCTAATGACAAAGTAGACCATAATTACCTACACGTGTGAGTCGTAGCCTCTAAATGTTGACATCATGCCCAATAAGGGCTCCAAATGCCATGCCAAGGTGTGTTGAGGTGTCTAAATGTGTGAAAGTACCTGGATGATCCAAAATTTGAAGGATTTGTTGATTTTTTTGGGTAGCATCAGATGTGCTCTAGCTCCGAAACTTTGTGGAGGGGCTAGAACACATGAGATCTTCAAGACTCAGGTATCGTTTAGAGAAATTCCACCTGGAGTGAAAGTTATTCAAATAATTAATTATTTTAAATGGAGCCTAACTTAAAACTTAGGGAATTTAAATAATTAAAATGAATTAATTTAAACATGTGGATGAGAAGCTTCTAAGTGACGAAGATCAAGTCTAATTTAATCTTAGCTGTTGATTAAGAATTAGATCACGACCGTTGATTTCTCAACAGGAAAAGTATAAAGGAAGGCTTGAGGGTCAGTTGGAGAACACAAACATAGTGAATCAAGAGATCGAATTCTTCTGACGGAGCAATGCTTGGACAAAGATAAGATCTAAGTGATTTAGTTACAGCGAGGGGCAGAAGCAGTTATTGGTCACAGGACGAAGAGTACATAGCAGAGCAAGGGCAGCAGAGACAACAGAGGAAGCAGTGTAGCCACCAGGAGATGTGATGCAGTCCCCAGAGAGGGTGACGCAGGCCCACGCAGGGGCAGCGCAGAGCATCCGAGAGACAGTCCAGATTTAGTTGAAGATCGGGCTTTTTTAGGAGAGAGAGCTTAAACTCGATTTTTTGAGAGGCAAATTAGCACAGAGAAGGGGTGGCGCAATCCTCAGCAAGAACCACGCAAGCCTACGCATCTACTGTGCAGAGGCAACACATAGGCAGCTGGGGTTTCACCAGTTTCTGATCCGGATCAGTCGGGACTTGCAGTGAGTTAAAACTCACTATTTTATCTGTCCATCGAGGATTTTCTCTGTTGGGTGAACCAGATTTTGGCACCCTAGTTGTACTCAGAATACTACTGCTTAATAATAAAAACCCTCAGATATACTGCACTAGTTTTCCCACATTGGGTTTTTCTAGGGACAATTATCCAAAAATAAGTGTGTCCTTTGTGTGATTGCTTCATTTATTTTTCAATTCTTGATCTATATATTGGTGTAAGCTGCAGTGTATTTACATTAATATTTTTACTAAAGTATTTAGAAAAATAACTTATTAATATAAACACAAGTAGATAATGTAAATCAGTTATTCTACAGTAGGTTTTTTGGCTTAGATTCAGAAATTTTCATATGGTATCAAAGCAATTGCAGATCAAGGACTAAAGCCATCAGCAAAAGGACACAGAAGAATTCTTTGTTAAAAAGCAGTGGTCCTGACTCCTGAGTGACAACGTTGAACCAGAAAGGCAAAGGAAGGGTGACGCAGTGACCAAAGGGGCTCACGCAGAGCCTGCGTCAGCCTACTAAGGTGACAATGTAGCTGCAGGAGGCAGCGCAGTGGTTGTTGGGCTAGCGCAGAGGCTATTGAGCCTCAGTTATCCGGTTGATGTGGCTGGAGGAGCAGTATGATTTCTATCTAGAGTTGTTGGTGGGGCATTGTTTCTGTTGGTGAAGAACAGTGTCTAGTCGGGCAGAAGCAAAGTAGAGGGAAGCAGTTCCTCAGAAGATTTCTTGCCAAGAAGTCTAGATCTAGTCTTGAGCAGCAACAAAGCAAGATCAGAGAGGAGTGTTTCAACATCTGTTGGCAGAAGGATTTTCGTGAAGGAAATATAATTTCAAAGGGAGCTTGTTCCTTAGAGGGTTTCTAGCGCCAAGAAATCCAGATCCGAGTTTTGTTGGGGCAACAACGGAAGAGGCAGAAAGGAACATGTTCGACACTTAGTTGCGCAAATATGGTCATGAATGGACTGAGGGATCAGGACAGGTTGGATGGAGCATCCAACTTTGTCATCTAGAAGGCCAAGATCCTGACAGTTTTGGATGAACATCGCATCAAGGATCGTGCCTTGAACATTATTGTTGTTTCGATTGATGTTGATCCTCTCAAAAAGTACGAGGAGGCTCAGGCAAAAGCAAAATGCATGATCATGCACAGAGTCAAGGATCATGTGATCCCACATATTGCTGAAAAGAACACAGCAAGGGAAATGTGGGAGGCCTTGACCACTATGTATCAGGGATCTTCCGTCTAGCGGAAGATGTTGCTTAAGAACCAGCTGAGACTATTTCAGATGCAGAAGGGAGAAGAGATCGACCCCTTCCCCATTAGATTGCAAGGGATCCAAGATCAGCTAGCTTCCGTAGGGGCTACACCAAATGTTGGGCTTATGGTCAGGACTGCCCTGAATGCAGTCACTAAAGACTGGGAAACCTTTGTCCAAGGTATTTTGGGCAGGGCAGCTCTTCCAAGCTGGGAAGAGATGTGGGCAGCTCTTCGACAAAAAGAGCTCAGACGGTGGACCAAGGCGGGAAGCAGCAAGAAAGGGATCAAAGTCAAGAAAGAGCAAGAGGAAGATGTGGCTCTCGCATCTAACGGACAACAAGGGCAGCAGAGAAGGAAAAAGGACCTCTCGAAGGTCAGATGCTTCAGATGTGGGGAACTAGGACATTTCGCCACACAGTGCCCTCTGAAGAAGAAGGGCAAGGAAGAATCTGAATCGAACGCTGCTCCATCTCAGGCTGATGAGGATGATGATGATGGATGCGTCATGAGTGCTCATGCACCTAAGAAGTGGGGCGATATGGAGTTGTAGATCAGCTACATGAAGAGGGGGTAGGATCCTTGAGGTGCCCAAACTCTTGGATCACATACGGCTATGAGAGCCCTTAATGACAACAGCGGAATGACGAGTGTCAGTTGGTGCGAGAGATGATGGAGCAACAGTGGCAGAGCTAGAGTGCCAAAGTATAAAGCAGTGCAGAGCAGAGGTAGCAGTAGCAGTGCAGTGCAGAGTAGTAGCAGCGCAGTGGCATCAGAGGGTCAACGCAGATTAGTAGCAGAGGTAGTCCCAACGTCAAGGAGTTTTCAAACTGACCAGTATGTCTTTTTTGGGAGGTTTTCCAATTGCTTAACTCTCAACAACTGAGTTGCAGTGCAGCAGTTAGCACTGGCAGTGCTATGGGCAGCATGATGCAGCATTTTGAGAGGGAGTTGCAGTACAAATGTAGCAATGACAGTGGCAGAGTCATGGGCAGCAATACAAATAGCAACAACGCAGTGGATGAAGGGCAACAGGTGGAGCATCAGCAGCGCAGAGGACTGATGTTGTGGATCAGGATGATGCTTCTGGTGAAGAAGTATTGCTAGAGCACATTCCTCGTTAAGAGGGAGTGTTGATTTTTTTGGGTAGCATCGGATGTGCTCTAGCTCTGAAACTTTGTGGAGGGGCTAAAACACATGAGATCTCCAAGACCCATAAATCGTTTAGAGAAATTCCACTGAGAGTGAAAGTTATTCAAATAATTAATTATTTTAAATGGAGCCTAAGTTAAAACTTATGGAATTTAAATAATTAAAGTGAATTAATTTAAACATGTGGGTGAGAAGATTCTAAGTGACGAGGATCAAGTCTAATTTAATCTTAGTTGTTGAATAAGGATTAGATCACGATCGTTGATTTCTCAATAGGAAAAGTATAAAGGAGGGCTTGAGGGTCAGTTGGAGAACACACACATGGTGAATCAAGAGATCGAATTCTTCTGACGGAGCAGTTCTCGGACGAAAATAAGATCTAAGTGATTCAGTTGTAGTGAGGGGCAGAAGTAGTTATTGGTCGGAGGACCAAGAGTACATAGCAGAGCAAGGGTAGCAGAACAACAGAGGAAGCAGCACAGCCACCGGGAGAAGTGACGCAGGTCCACGCAGGGGCAACGCAGAACATCCGAGAGACAGTCCAGATTTAGCTAAAGGTTGGGATTTCTTAACCAGGAGAGCTGAAACTCGAATTTTTGAGAGGCAGATCAACACAGAGAAGGGGTGACGCAGTCCTCAGCTAGACCCACGCAAACCTACGCATCTACTGCGCAAAGGCAGTGCAGAGGCAGTTGGGGTTTCGCCAGTTTCTGATTTGGATCAGCCGGGACTTGCAGTGTGAGTTAAAATTCACCACTTTATCTATATGTCGAGGATTTTCTTTGTTGGGTGAGTTGGATTTTGGCACTCTAGTTGTACTCAGAATACTACTGCTTAATAATACAAACCCTCAGATCTGTTGCACCGGTTTTCCCGCATTGGGTTTTTCTGGAGACGACTATCCAAAAATAAGTGTCCTTTTTGTGATTGCTTCATTTATTTTTCAATTCTTGATCTGTATATTGGTGTAGGCTGCAGTGTATTTACATTAATATTTTTACTGAAGTATTCAGAAAAATAACTAGTTAATATAAACACAAGTAGATAATGTAAATCAGTTTTTCTGTAGTAGGATTTCTAGTTTAGATTCAGAAATTTTCACAAGATTGTTCTCAAATCCTCTTATGGGGTCCCAAGTGCAACTGGGGTGCCATAAAGTGGTCTCCATGGGTCTACAACTCTCAAATAATGCCTCATCCTCTCCATTGTTAGGGCTTCCTAAAGTGCAACAAGCCCTCCCTAGTCTCTCAATGAGAGACCATCCTCATCTGGGCTTTGAATCAACTTTTTCCCATCAAGTTGTGTCAAGGCCAACCTAGAGGCACACTGGATCCAGTGGTGTCATCATGAAGAATCCTAAAAGTTAGGTCAAAGTTGACCAACTTTCTGGGTCCTGAAGGTACTATGGGACATGTAAGACCTTCACATGCTATCAGGAGGCTCCAGTCTCTCAACAGTGCATCTGCTTTGGCCATGTACTTCTCTGAAAGGATTAGGTACCTGTGGAGTGGGTTCCCTTGAGGTCTACGTTGTTGTGTACAACCTGACAAAAACAACATGGACTCAAGTGAAAGCAGGGATCCATTAGAGACTAAGATCAAATGTGCATTTAAGTGGACCAAACTTGAATGTTAAGGTATGTTAATCCTTCAAACAAGGATCACCTTCTGATATCTAACTAGACCGAGTCCCGTAAAGGTGTTCCCTACCTAGGTAGAGGTGGCTAATGCCCAACGCTATTAGGTGCTTCCAACCCTCAAGGGGAAGTGGCAGTTCCAAGGTTAACCCCTCAATCAATAGGTGTTGGTGTAAATAATGTGGTAATGAGGGGAAGAAAGCCTCATGGTCAAAGGGATTAGTTGACGGTAGTGTCCTCATCCTGAGTGTTTGAATCTAAAGGAGGGAGAAACCGTGGAGGCATGGGTTACCTGTTCAGCCTGATTTTTCAACCCCTTTTGTGCACCTTTTACTTCTTGATTATTCCTTGTATTGTCGCATATAGATCAAGGGTTAGAGCTTTCACTTTATGATATAGCAGTTTTATTCAATGTTCCACCGAGTTTCCGGGACGGGGAAACGCGGGAGCGGGGATACGCACAAGGGGGACGTATATAAGCAACCCCAAAATTTGGGGAAATTTCGGGGAAACGGGGGGACGTCAGAGCCATAAAAATTATAAAATTATTAAACTTTTAATATATAAAAAAAATCCCAACAATATGTTAATAACTAAATTAGTAGATAGTAAATCTTATTAATTATGAAATGCACATCTAAATATGATCATCATTTCGTATTAGACTATTGTGAAGTAAAATTATCATTTGAAATTTCTGCAACCATCAATGTAAATCTAAAAATAAATTACTAAATTGAATCTATCATTTGACATTATGCAATGTTCCATCTAAATTCATCATTTGGCAATGGGCATTGATATTATGCAAGGTACATCTAAATTAAATTCATCATTTGACAATTGAAACTATGCAATGCACATCAAAAATTAAATTCATCATATGACAATGACATTTTAAGTCTAAAACAACCATAGAAAACTGAACTAAAAATAAACATATAAAGCAGTGAAATGCAAAATTTGTTTTTGTTTTTTTTTTCTTCGTCCCCCCCACAAGAGAGATGCATTTCATCTCCAGAAAAACGCCCCCCTAGAGTTTCCCCAAGTTTTCCAAAAAAGGGGACGTGGGAAAAGTTTCCCCGGGAGTTTCCCCCTTGGGGGAGCGTGGGGGAGCGGGGAAGCGCGTCCCCCACCCTGGGGGACGCGTCCCCGTGGAACACTGGTTTTATTACCTCTTAAGATGAGTCGATCATTGCTCATCAAGGTTGGGTCATGCAAGGGCTACCTTTTGATGTAATGGAGCATCATGTGCTCAAGAACTAAGTGATAGAAATATGAGGAATGTAGAGCTCATGCTAGGCTTTTTCCCACTTACTAAACTTTACGTCTTGTCCATCTTTTGCATTTTCATTTTCTTTCTTTTGTTTTGTTGTGGCCATGATATGCTTTCTCTGTTTTTTTAGATGCATCAACTTTCAGGGCAAAATTTCCCTCCCTACTCAAGGAATGTGAACATATGAGTGCCAAATCCCAAAGAACTAATGACAAGTTGGACCTGAAGAATGGAGGTGAGATATGGGGCTTGTAAAGTGTGATGGAAAATGGCAAGTATGGTATACGGAAAAACAAACACGCTATCTCAATCATGGTTTTCAAAGTAGTGTCCCTCCTATAACCCTAAGGGGCTTACTGGACTAGCGCTAAAGATTAACCCCCCTGGTAAGGTGAGAGAACAAAATCACAATCAAGATTGGTCAAACTCCTAGATCACCCCTTTATCCATACTAAATGTCCAAAACAAACAAATATAAGCACCTGATAGCAACATGATCAAAGTACCTTTTCAATAGTAGCCCACCTTCATTTAAGTGTAAATGCTAAATGGTGAGAAGCACATGGTTGATGCAAGTGGCATATCATCATCAAATAGTGGCTGGCAGGGGTTGCTAGTTAGTTTGTTGTTAAATATAGGATAAAAAATTTCTCCTATGTGGTTACCCATTTTGGTGGGTAACAAAACCTATAGAAGAACTCATAGGGTGCATCTTCTATATTTAAATTCTCCACTCACAAAAATGATAGCTAGGGTTTTACAAGAGGAAACTAAATTTTCACCCTTTACTCTAATCAATTTTCATCTTCTTTAAAATTTTCCCTAGAACTCCATTAGCCCTTGTAGGATTAGGCATTGGCCAAGGTTGTGTTGATAAAAAACATTAAAACTTAAATAATTTTCTCTTCTTACCTCTCCTAGGATTTTTAAGGTAAGTTGCTTGGGTTTTTTAGGGCTAATTTTCCATAGAGTTGAGCTTGAGTGGATGCTTGTGGATGAAATTCCAAGGTTTTCCTTAATAAAACCTTTAAATGCCAAATCTAGTATTTATTAAGGTGCAACCTCCCTAATTAGGGCTAATTCCCTTTTTCCCAAGGTCCTTTGTGTCATTGAAACCCTAGTCCTTAGCCAAGCTTCAACTTGAAGCCTATCAGAGGATTCCCCTATTTCTTTGTTGACTAATCTATTGAGGGAATCCTTTCTTTCACTTCTACATGTCTAGATACTCATCATTGCTTATCAATAAACCCTAACCGGTACTTGTCCTTAGCTAATCTAGGGTTAGATAACTTGTTCATTTATAAAGAATATTTTAGTCTATTTTGGCTTTAAGGTGTCTTTTCCTAGGCCATTTATATCACCTTAAGCCCTCTATTTAGAATACCCTTATAGGTGAATACAGGGAAGCCTCCCTTGTGGTGAAATTCCACTAAATAGCAAAAGGAAGATTGCTAAGGTGACAGTGGCAACCCTTCCTCATTGTTTCCATAGGACCTAGCCCTCACCTGGTGAGTCCTGTCACCAAGCCTGCTAGATTTGCGGCCACAACGATCAACCCAAATCTCGAAAATCCAGAATATCTCTCTGTCTTGGCTAGTGTCAAAAAGAAAATAATCATTGCTAAAATAAGAACAAATTCTCATGAACTCCATGGTGAAATTGGGCATTGGTCAATTGCAAATTCATAAAACACCATGGTTACAAAAATTCTATCACCTTTGTGATGCTAGGAGGGTTGAAGATGAAAAGCACTTTCTCTTAGTCCAACTTATACTCACATTAGATCCAAATTTCAAAATATTTGTCACACAACCAGCCTTCTTTACCTTTTAACTCAACAAAACTATAGTGATTTTGGAACACTTCTTTTAATGCTTTTCAAGCATAA
The DNA here is from genome assembly GCA_034641835.2 of Pinus albicaulis. Lineage (NCBI taxonomy): Eukaryota > Viridiplantae > Streptophyta > Pinopsida > Pinales > Pinaceae > Pinus > Pinus albicaulis. Next base: position 145,769,375 of record CM076581.1, read on the forward strand.
AAATAAAATTCTAAAAGAATTCCAAGTAGTCTCTTACCTTGTAGGTCCAATAGACCACTTGGTCTTAGTGGACATCAATCATCATCATCATCATCAAATAAAAATAAAATGATCACTAAATGGTGGGTATTAGAATAGATAATTTCGATCTTTTAGAGAGCAGTGTAAAACCGGAAGTGGTTTGTTTGCTCTAAAAGAAATAAGGAAATCTACACAGCTATACACATGCAAGAAAAGGTAAAATGATTTAACGGTTTTTTTAGGATAGAACAACTTATTATAGGAAAAGCCAAGGATCTACTTTTATCTTCAGTGAAGAATTTGGAAACAACCATGTGTTATACATATGTATCTTGTTCAACAAAAATTTACTCTTGTGCAACTGGCTTGGACAAAAATAAGAGTGGTTGATGCAAAGTTGGAGGAATTCAAAGAAGAAACCAGAAAGATCTGGCAAAACTTTCAAAAAATAACAGGGTAATGTGAAATTGAATACATCCACAAAATTAGTTGCTCAGGAGAATTGAAAGATTCGAAGGACAAGGAAAATGGAGACAGCAACTACCTTCTTCAGTTACCTATTTGGAAACACATGTATTATTAAGATCATTGTTTACAAGTTGCTCGGACAAATCTAACATGATGGGTAAAAGCAGATTTGGAGGAGCTCAAAGAAGAAACTAAAAGATCAAGCAGACCCTTTGAAGAAATAACAGAAGAATGTCAAATGAATACATCTAGAAGATGGATTGTTGTTAAAATTGGACAACTAGGTCCAAACTTCGAGTTGTGCTACTCAGATGACGATTGCAATATTTTTATTGGATTCCTCTTTCAGAGAGGTGTAAGATTGATCTAAAGATCATCTTGATCGGATGAGCAGAACATGTACTTTGAATTTATTCCACTTATGTGCTAGGTCGGCCTGGAATAAAATATAGACTTAAATGTCTTAAAGGACGTGTCACACACCAGAATTTGAGTTCATTTGCTTGCATTGTGTGGAGAATTCTCACAGATAGCATTGGGCTCGTATGTGGACTATTCTTTGTTTGGGTTGTTCTGGGGTTATGTGTGACACGCTTGGCTGAATGACCTATTGAAGACTTTGCTGGTAGAAGCATCCTGCTGATCGCCTAACGCCACCACTCTTCATCTCTGTTTTGGCTTGTCTTCTATCGATCTATTAGTATGTTCTATCTCCTTCAGTATTGTGTGCCCTAATCTGAAATGGCATAGAACATGTTCTCAAATTAACATGGTATCAGAGCAAGGAGAAGACAATGCCTAGCTTATAAATCTAGGGCAGTGAAATGTGGGCTATTCTAAAAGCGAACTTTCTGTGGCTAAGATCAAATGGGATCACAGCCGGTTATTTCACACATCGTTACGGATGCTTGTGAAGAATTCTGTCTACCACGTTAATACACCGTGGAAATATGGACATAAAATTCTATCATGGATAAAGGGCAGAAGAAAGTAAAAATAAAAATAAAATGACAAGTCTGTCAAAGATTCAGTTCTATTGATGTTCGAAACTGTTCTGTTGACGTCAAGGTTCAGCCTCGATGATCCTAATACTTGGAATAACAGGGTTCACAGGATGATGAAGTTGGGTCTAAGTATTGATGAGGACGAAAGTAAGAATCCCGTGGAAATCTTGCCATGTGGCATGACCTTGATACAGTGACGAGAAAGGCACGGGCCTGACTGCCCATGGCCGTCCGACTATGAAGAAGAAAAAAAAAATAATTATGGTCAGATACCTTTGCGTGAAATGCAAGGGTTCCATGGATATCCGTGCCATTCATTATATTGTCAGGCGGCGGCTCCAATGAGCGGTGTTTGAGCGAATAAGTTTTTCAAACATCGATTAATTCCTGAATCGAGGTGACATATATGTAAAGAAAAAAATTGCCAGATCACATGTAACTCACGGAAGCGGGTTGATGACACAGGCATTCACTGCCATTGTTTCGTCTGCTTACAAAAATTCCACACATTCGTGGCCAAGAAGATCTCGAAATTTTTAGCATGTGGGCGATAATGATTTTTTTCGTCAAAGCATATATTACTCGCGAGGTTCAATTATAGTCCTGTGGATTGCCAACCCGACCTGGAATCCAAGACAACAAAGTCACTTCCCCACAGGACTTCTTGTCGAAGAACCGGTGCCAAGAATCACGCGGTATCGACTTTGCCTCATCGCGTTGGTCGTTTCACATTTATTGTTATTTGAGATCATTGGGGCCAACCGAAATAAGCCAAATCCGATTCTGTTTTCTGTGCGATTACTAAGTTTTCTGCGGTAAGTTCCATACTGTAAATACCATTGGTATCTCTGTTGTGCGGTGTATAGCTTTTTTGAAGATTGTTTATGGTGAATGTGGCGTTAATGGTATGGAAGATGGTATATTGGGTTTGGGTTGAGATTCTGTGAAGACCATGGTTCTGTATTATATGCATTGTGCTGACATTGAAAACTTGTATGCGAACCAAAACTGTGACATGTGTGTTGAGTTTTTTTTTTGACGTGGTGAAATTATTTAAGGCTATGGGCTCCATCGAATTCTGTTTTTCTTCTAACTACCACATCAGATTCTGAGCATGATATTTTCAATAACATTCAGTGCACAGCTCAATGTGGGTATTCGTAATCAGGAGCCACATTCCGTTGAGAGCGATGATGCCTTAGATCTGGACGCAGAAATCATATGGTGCAATTTGCTGTTGAAAAAGAAAAAAAAAGTTTGATGGCTCTAGTGGGAATCAGTGGAAGCCGATAACAGGAATAAACAGGTGGTGGACGGTGTATGGTTTCATGATCGTACCTGTGCGCACGCTAAATTGATGTGGCCAAGCAATTATTTGGAGGCCGAGCTATATTCTCAAAGGAGGATGCAGTGATTGAAAATCAAGGGTTGATGTCTCAGAAATTGCACTAGCGGAGCAATTCTCTAGATTTGGGAAAATAGAAAATATCACTGTGTATTGTGCCCATAGCTATGCCTTCATAATCTTCAGGAAAGAGGAGGATACATTCTCTGTCCAAAATTGACACCCCATTTGAAGATCAATTCCTGTAGCAGTAAGACCACATTTCTCTGAGGGTTCGAGTGCCATTGATCCACGAATTTTCCAAGAGATGGAATTTTACAGGAAAGAGGGTATAGACCCTAAGAAAGAGACATATACCTGTGATGTAAGCCGCAGTTTCTAAGTATCTTGCATACAGGCCCTGTATATTATTCATCAGAAGGGGACGATGCTTGGAGCATATTTGAGGTAGTTGTTTTTGAGATATTATGAGCCCTAGGTAGGGCTCCTTCCAAGCATACACAACTCTGTGCTGGAGTCTGATATATTCTCTGTGATAGGGTCACAGAGCCTCAATAAAATTGCACTTTAACTCGGTGGTATTGTCTGATTCAAGAGAAAGTAAGATTCTTTGAAGTTGTTTTGGGAAAGTCTGTCCTTGAATGTTGAACAAGACAAAGTGATCACTGTGTTGAAACCCTTGTTCGAACCCCGTGATCAGTGATGTTGAAACAACTCTTTTTTTTGTAGGCAGAATTGCTGAGATGATATTTTACAGTGCTTTGAAAAGCTAATATAAGAAGGCTGACAAAAGAAGATAGTCTATATGAACCTAATCTATGGTATCTTCATAGGCATACATATGACCATGAAGCTTGAAATCTTCAGTACTGTTAATGATGAAGAAGACAGTGATGAAAGTTCTGAAGCCTTCAGTGAAGTTGTTGGAGTCTTGAACCATGATCAGCAAAGCCTGTGAATTGTATATGATACGTGCCAAGATAGCTAAATGACAGTATATGGCTATGAGTCTTGGATGGCTTTGACTGTGGGAGAATAAGACTCCTTTCCAAGTTGGTCTCTGGGATGCCCTCATTTAAAATAGATGTCTTCTCTCACAAGAGAAGCTAGCATTAAGAGGGAGAATACAACTGTATATGCTTCTGAGCTAATATCATTGCTGAAAGAAAAGAAGACCCTCAAGGCTCAAAGATATATGGCTTCAGAGGGGGAAATTATGGAAGAAAACCAAGAAGCCATATAAATACCAGGGGTATCTAGCTGCCATGAGTACAATATGAGCCTAGATCATTTGAAGAAGCTGGAAAGCATCTAAATCTGCAAGGATGCGAGGGTGATGTATGGGATATGGTTCCTAGACCACAGATCAAAGTTGTTGTCACCTCAAAATCAAGCATGGAAGTGCTGAAAAGTTCAAGGCAAGATTCGTTGCCCGTGAGGAAGGCTTAGACTATGATGACACACTTGCACCTATGGCCCGATATACCACCATTCGATCGATCATAGCCCTCGCTGCTACGTAAGGATGGAGTCTTCATCAGATGGATGTAAAGACCGCATTTCTGCATGGTGCGATAAAAGAAGAGGTGTATGTAGAGCAACCTCTGGGGTTCGAAGTCTAGGTACAAGACACTCATGTCTGCAGGTTGAAGAAAGCCCTCTATGGGCTGAAGCAAGCACCCAGAGCTTGGAACGAGAGGATAGATAGCTACCTGATGAAGTTGGGCTTCACTCGTAGTAATGCTGATCCGAACCATTACTTCAAAAGTTGATAGAAAGAAGCCTCTCATTCTGGTGTTGTATGTGGACGACCTCTTCCTGACAGGTGCTGACCCTCTCATTCATCAGAGCAAGAGGGAGCTCGCTGCTGAATTTGAGCTGAAGGACCTAGGACTGATGTATTGCTTCCTAGGCCTGGAGGTCTGGCAGAGACTTGGCGAGATTTTCCATTCTTAAGGAAAATGCATTATGAAGCTTCTGGTATGGTGGACTATAAGTCCATGTCGACACCGATGGAGCTCAACTTCAAGAAGTTTAGCAGCAACGTTGCTGGGCCCGTGTTAGCAAATCCTACTGAGTATCATCAACTCGTAGGGGCTTTGATGTTCTTAGTGAACACCCGTCTGGACGTATGTTGTGCAGTGAACACCTTGAGTCAACACATGGTTGATCATAACATTCACTGGGTTGGTGCCAAGAAACTCTTGAGATATCTTTGTGGCACAATAGACCATGGGCTAAGATACACTGCTGGGAGTATGACACGTCATGGATATACTGATGTTGATTGGGCTGGTGATGTGGTGGATCGTAAGAGCACATCTGGATGCTACTTCACAAGTAGATCTGCTTCGGGCAAGAAATGAAAGACGGTAGCCTTGAGCACCGCTGAGGTCGAATACATTACAGCATGTATGACCCGTTGTGAAGTCACTTGGTTGCGAAAGCTCTTCAGTGAGTTGTTCGAGCATGTGCTAGATGCCACCGTTATCCTTTGTGATAACCAAAGGGGGATTCATTTTCATAGAATCTCGGGTTCCACGATCGATCCAAGCATGTTGATGGCTGGTACCACTTTATTCGGGATATGGTACAGCGAGGCACCATAAGGCTTGATCATAGGAATTGATGAGCAGGTCGCGGATATTCTCACTATGCCCTTGGGAAGGTCATGTTCCTAACCTTCCGTGAGAATATTGGAATCGTGGAATGACCCTATTTTGAGGGCCCTATTGGACGATGAGCTTGAGGAGCTCTGGGGGGCTTTGGGGACAGCTTCTCGGAGCTATAAGCAACCACAAGGCTAGGCTTGCCAGACCTTGTTGGTGTGCTTGGACCCCATCGTTGTGATTATTGAGTTGGTTCACCTCTCATTATCTGTGCCCCGTATGCATCCTACCCATTGAGTTCAGGGCTCATGGGAAGTACCTCTCATTTGGCCAATGAGGTGGGAAAAGCTAGAGACTAGTAGCAAAGACTGATGGGCACATCAAAGATTGCCGTACTCTCTATCTAGGATGGCACGGTCCAACCACTTGATCTGGGATCAAGTCTTGTGAGGTCTCGGACCTCCGCCTGACTTCGAGTCAGATGAACCAACTTCAGGTTGGTTGAAGACTCTTTGTGAGTCCGATAGAGGTTTTGACCTCTGGGCTGAATCTATCAGCCGGGAATGATGTCCTTGTGACTGACCCACTTCTGTTCTGAAATAAATAGGTCAGCAAAGCAAGCTACGGCAGGATGACGCACGATGTTTGGATTGCACTTGTGGATGAAGTTCTCCCTAGTTGAGAGGGAGTGTTAAAATTGGACAACTAGGTCCAAACTCCGGGTTGTGCTGCTCAGATGACAATCGCAATATTTTTATTGGATTCCTGTTTCGGAGAGGTGTAAGATTGATCTAAAGATCATCTCGATCGGATGAGCAGAACATGTACTTCGAATTTATTCCACTTATGTGCTAGGTTGGCCTGGAATAAAACATATAGTTAAATGTCTTAAAGGACGTGTCACACACCCCCAAAGATTCCTATATATTGGAGAGACTTAGAGTTCATTTGACACACACATTGTGTGGAGGAATTCTCTGGATAACATTGGAGCTGCGTATCTATGGACTGTTCTTTGTTTGGGCTGTTCTGGAGTTATGTGTGACACGCTTGGCTGAATGACCTATTGGAGACTTTGTTGGTAGAAACATCCTGCTGATCGCCGTAACGCCACCACTCTTCATCTCTGTTTTGGCTTGTCTTCTATCGATCTATTAGTATGTTCTATCTCCTTCAGTATTGTGTGCCCTAATCTGAAATGGCATAGAACATGTTCTCAAATTAACAACTGTTCAGGAATATCAAAAGATTCAGTGGCTAAGGCAAATGGAGACAGCAACTAACTTCTTCAGTTTTCCCTTTATCTCTTGATTTTCTGTACCTCTTTGGGTGTTCTTGTGATCTTTATGCTACTATTTAAAATCTGTTTATATAGCTCATATAGCAACTTCCAAATTTAACAGCTTTCTAGGTGTTATTGTAATCTCTGAAATCAGATTTTCTGGCCTCTCTAAGAGGCTCATTGTTGCATACCATCACCTACATATTTTTATATATTTATTCTAATAAGATCTTGTTGGCTTGTTTTATTCCAAAACCCAAAAAGGGAAGTCAAAGGAACTTAAATAGTAAGAAAAGAAATATCAAATCCATGTTCTAGGCAAAATGATATTAAACTCAATCCTAACACTGACATGAAAGGTGGAATGCAAAGGAAATAATTTCAATCACCTTAACATTGAAGCCTAGCCTGTCCAACTCAATTATTTGGGCATGGTCAACCTGCACGTAAAGAGAGTTTAATAAATAATACCTTCTCTCTGTTGTAATTAATGATTACTTATAGATGAACATCATTATGTTGTCCAAAACTGTTAATGATACATAGACTATCAGTAAATAAGGCTTTTCCCTTGCACTTTTCTACAAATGCACATTTTTACGATATCTAAAGCTATAGACATCAGATATAATACATAATTCAGTTCATCACAATCACGTATAGAAATTCATTTATTGGGCAGGAAGGGTGTTTCCAAAATAAGTACCTTAATCGATACAAAATGTTGTACAATCAATTTCGTGTCTTCTGCATGATCTCTGTTCATATGGGACTGCTTCAAATAGCAGATACATCAGTTTCCAAACACTTTAGCCATAAATCAAATGTTCAAATAATCATGATATACTGTCAATTAGAAATTACCGCAACAGGGATTGAAAACTGGGATATTGGATCAACTTTTGCCTTTTTATAGTCTTCCCCGGTGAACTCTGCATGGATTAAAAGATTAAATTTCAAAGCTGGTGCATATCTCATGCACTAAGAAGCACATTACTATGTTGCAATGAAAATGGTAAGAAAATGTGTGTGCCAAATAGGAATACCATTTCATTCTTATCAAAATAATTGCAATGTACTTTACAAAATGGACGAGGTGCAGGCATGAAAAACAAACATCTATGTCCCATATGCCAAAATATATTAACAAATTCCAATATACTTGTATAAGAACAGAGTCATCATATGAAAGAAAACGTTAGGTATATAGTTGGAAAATGTGCACTTACCTCCTGATCCTAGCATGGCTGTTGCAACACCAGAAACATATCTTACACACTTTGGTTCAATACGCACAAACTGGAAATCCCCAAAGTCAACCTTGAATTGAAATATTATCGTCTCAGAAACCAACAAAGATATAAAACATACCAACTAAAATCCAATCAAGTAATCATCGACAGGTATTGAAAGATAACTGCCATGTACACTAATGGCAGAAAGATTACAGCAACTCACCCAAAATGCTTCTGGATGCTTTCTTAAGTAAGATGCCCGGCTTGCTTCCCGTTCATTTTCTGGAACCTAAATAAACAAGTGACCATTTAAATGTTCCACCTCCATACACATGCCATGTTCAAACTCTCACCAAAATGAAATATAAAATTCACACCACACATGACAGTCCCCTGAGGTTAAATCCAAATCCAAATCCAAGGACAATGACATTCACTGAAGGCAGAAAAGCTTCAAACTGATGAGGAATACCTACCAAACAGGTTGCTTGGACAAGCAGCAAATGTAATTTCAAAAAGTCAGCAAGTGACCAAAAACCATAGTGACAACACGTTCATTTTCTGGAAACTAAATGAACAAATGACAATTTGAATATTCTACCTCCATACATCTCATTCTCAAATTTTCATCAAAATGAAATATATAATTCACACCACACATGACAGTCCCCTGACGTTAATCCGAAAGGCAAGGACAATGACATTCACTGAAGACAGAAAAGCTTCAAACTGATGAGGGACACCTACCATACAGGTAGCTTGGAAAAGCAGCAAATATAATTTCAAAAAAATGGCAAATGACAAAAAAACATAGTTACAACATACAAATATGCAAGAAGTTTTACCTCACAAACAAGCACCTTTATATTAAAGTCCAAGAGATTGGTATTAGCATATGGGCAACTAGGGTGGAGGCCAATGTCACCTCACCAACCCTCTTCCTACTTTAGGTTGGCTCTTCTCCAACTCAAAAATGGAACCACCCTAAGGTAAGATTGCTAATGTTTAGGCACTGTTACCCACCACCTGTGGGTGACACCCATAGGAGAAATTTTTCACATAGATTGTCTTCAGCTGGCAGCCGGCAGCCCCTTGCAGACACCAGATAGCTCGATGTGCCACCATCTCTGCCACCTAAGTCAGCCATTATGTGCCCTTGCCCATCTGTTATGATCATATGTTTGAAGGTGGGCCTTCCAACCCCAAATGTATGGCTTTCATTATGTAAATGGGTATTTTTGCTTACTTATCATGGACTCTTCTGGGCAAATTAGTGGGGGGATTCGGCAGAAAGAATGGGCTTGGTTTGTACTCTTGTCCCCTTGTCCAACTTGGTGGTTAACCTTGTATCCTAGTCTATTAGGATCTCCTTTATTGGCTACTAGCTTTAGGAGTGGCATTACATGGAAAATCTCGCTTTTGGTTGCGTTGTCCCGCTTCCCAAAACCACATACATCACTCCCCTCCGCTCATTATGACCCCTTTCCACATTTTTCCATTGGGTCCACAAGGAGTTAGCCTCCCCCTCCCCTTGTCGACACTTTGGGTCGGGCTTGGAACGATGCCACAAAGGTTGTTGCAGCTAAGAAAAAGGTAAAAATCGTAATTTGGCCACTTTAAACAGGAAATGTACCATAAAATGCAAAAGATGTCTGAGACATACAAATTTAGCACGTGGGAAAAAGCCAACATGAGCTCTACCCCTATCATCATGGCCATCACCCAAGTTCCTACGACCCCTCGTATTGGCAACTTGCATCATTAAGGAACCCATGATTGTCCCAACCCTTGGTGGGCGATGAACTGCCCAACTTTAAGGGGGTATTTGCTGCTATATCATTCGCATCATGCTTTCATCCCCTGGAGCCCCGAGCAGTTATAAAAGAAAAATCAATAAAAGGTAAAAGGCATATGAAGAAGGGTGGAAAAACAAAGGTCAGGGTAACTCATGTACCACGATTGCTCCCTCCTACATGTATACACCGAAGTGTGGGCTTTCCTCATCGTAAATACCCTTGTACCATGGCATGTGGCTTGCAGCCTTCCCCTGATGCCCTACTATGTTCCATCATTATAGCACATGCCACTAGCCATAAGACAGATGTACCATGGACCTATCACTCCCTTAAAGGTTGAAACCACCTAATAGTGTCCTCGATTAACCTCCCTCTTGAACTTGGAGATACCTGTACACTCTAAATCCCATTATAGAAGGGCGTGCCACTATGAAGTGCCCACTTGGTTCCATGATTTGTAAGCTCATTTACTCAATTACACTAATGATTTGTTATATTAGGTGAGGAGACACATTGGATCTTATACAGGATTGCAAGTGGGTCTTCATCTTAGGGTTTGGTCTCCCCATATGGGGTCCAAGCCCTCTAGAGGGTCTTACTGGCATTTGTAGGGTGTGCGTTAAGAGCCATGGGCCTCCACTATAGCAGAGAGCAGATTTACATGCCATGTGATCCTTCAACACCATTCATTGCTCACTCGTGTTCCACTTGTTTGATGATGATGATGCACCTGGACCACCTTGTCCAACCGACTACACACTTGCACCACACACTTGGCAATTGATCTAGGCCCCAGATGAGGCTGCGTCTCACCATGGCAGACAAAGGGAGGGCTTGCATCATTGTTCCAGCCCTTGCACTTGTTCGATCCACTTGGAGATACCTGTACACTCTAAATCCCATTATGGAAGGGCGTGCCACTATGAAGTGCCCACTTGGTTCCATGATTTGTAAGCTCATTTGTTCAATTACACTAATGATTTGTTATATTAGGTGAGGAGACACATTTGATCTTGTACATGATTGCAAGTGGGTCTTCATCTTGGGGTTTGGTCTCCATATATGGGGTCCAAGCCCTCCAGAGGGTCTTATTGGCATTTGTAAGGTGTGCGTTAAGAGCCATGGGCCTCCACTATAGTAGAGAGCAGATTTCCATGCCATGTGATCCTTCAACACCATTCATTGCTCGCTCGTGTTCCACTTGTTTGATGATGATGATGCACCTGGACCACCTTGTCCAACCGACTACACACTTGCACCACACACTTGGCAGTTGATCTAGGCCCCAGATGAGGTTGCGTCTCACCATGGTAGACAAAGGGAGGGCTTGCATCATTTTTCCAGCCCTTGCACTTGTTCGATCCACTTGGAGACCCATGAGGATGATTTTGTGCCCCCGCCATGCTTGGAGATCAAGGGGCCATCCCCTTCATCACTATTTTTGGAGCCCTTCTACTCATTTTGGCGCATGAAGGAATTCACTAGGCCTTCAAATGGTCCTCCTGGCTATTGTATTACCATTTTGACCCTCTTGAGAGCTATTTGATGAGCTTGTCTCCAAAGGATGTTATTTTGAACATTATTTTATTATTAGGGGCATCATTAGGCCTAATTAGGCAAATCAAATCCCTTAGAGGATCATATATAATGATGAGAGGATCATTTATGAAAATTGGCAGCAAAGGGATGAATGTCTAAAAATAGAATTTCTAAAAATAGAAAGTCTCAAGTATGGCTATCCAAAAATAGTAAATCACCTTGCATCAATTGGGAATCAAGCATTGTTGATGGAAAATCCCTTTTGATCATCAATCAATCTTAATAGTTCAATTTTGACTTAATCATCAATATTATTATTATTATATTATTATATTATTATTAAAAAGAAATTCAAGTCTCTCAATCATGAGACTCAATCATGTCATATGTAACTCCCCTCAATTAATGCATATGTTGCTCTCTCTCTATCTGTTAATGGATTCATTCCTCTCTCTCTTAAATGCTCTTACGCACCTCTTACACTCACACACTTTAATGACTCGTCATAAAAAGATTCCTCTTACACCTCTTTAATGCATAAGTTACAGTCCTCTCCTTTATGGCATAAGTTACGCTCATCTTTTGGCATATGTAACTGTGAAAATTTCTAAAACAAAATTCTACTACAGTATCTGATATTATTTCTCCTACTTATTATTCAACAACAAGTTATTTACAGAAATTGCTTCAGTAAATATTGAAATAAATACAACTGCAGTCTTCACAAATAAAATGTTGAACAAAATATAAAGAAATACAGGCACATGAATGACGCAGTTCTTTTTGTACAATTGTCCCTAAGAAAACCAATGTGGGAAAACCGATGCAGCAGATGAGGGTTTTTTTTATTATTCTTTAGCAAAATATCTCGTACAGAAAATGACCAACAGAACAGAAGAGAAATATTGTGAGAAATTTACAACCAAATTCCTGACTTTCTTTTCAGTGAGTTTCTGACCATAGAGTGCCTCTAAGACCCTCTGTGTCTCACTGCGTCAGCCTCTGCGCAGTGCTTACGCAAGTCTAGTGTCACAGCTCCTGTGTTGTCACTGCTACTGCGTCACTGCCTCTGCACAATCGTTCCTCTGCCCTACTTCTCTCTGTCGGATTATGTACACTTAGCCCTTGCTAATCCCTCTATCTCCACCCTGCAACTCTCCCTCTTAATCGATTTCTCATGCCAAACTTCAGCCAGTGAGAAAATCGATCTTCTTGGGCAACTAAGTATTTGCTTCGGTGTATCTTATAAATGACCCTCAAGTCTTCCTTGATAGTCTTCTCGATGAGACTTCAACGACCGAGATTAGATCTCTAATCAACAGATAAGATTATATTTTGACTTGATCTACTTTTTCTAGAAGATTCATCCACAGTTTACATTAATATAGATTAATTATTTTAATTTCCTAAGTTAGACTTAGGGTCCCCATTAAACTAATTATTTTTTCTTATAAAATTGTTTCTGGGTGGAGTTTCCCAAAATGATTTTTGGGTTATTTGTAATGCATGTGTCTAAGCCTCTCCAAAAAATTTGAGACTTAGAACACATCCAATGCTTCCAAAAATCAACACTCCCTCTTAGCGAGGAATTACCCTAATAGTTATGCCTTACTGCATATTGTTTTGTCTCTAGATCATCTCCCTCTGCGTTGCTGATGTTGCTCATCAACCACTGCGTTGTTGTTGCACTATATTGTTGTTGATCCTCCATAATCAACACTACATATGTACTGCAACTCCCTCTCAATAGCTGCATTTGGGGTTGAGATATCACCTATTCCTGCTACTGAAACGGATTCTCCATCATACCCATCTTCTCTCTAAAGTGAACAAACTTGGCTCTTCCTAAAGCTTTGGTGACTATGTCTTCCACCTGATTCCCTATGGGAACGTACTGTAACTATACTACTCCTTTCTAAACATAGTCTCTGATAAAATGGCACCTGATGTCAACGTATTTTGACTAATCACGAAATACTGGATTCTCAAAGAGTTTGATGCAACTCTGATTATCACAATAGATACTGATCACTTCCATCATCTTCTTGAATAGGTTCACTAACAGTTTTCTGAGCCATGTGGCCTCGCACGTAGTTGTGATTGCTGCCATATATTCTGCCTCTGCTAAGCTCAAAGATATGGATTTCTACTTCCTGCTGCACCATGAGGTCATCCCTGATCCAATGCTGAAACAATACCCTGAGGTACTCTTCTGATCCACTGAACTGCCTGCCCAATCTACATCTATGAACCCACTCAACCTAAAATCATCTCCACGAGTATATTTCAACCCATATCTGATTGTTCCTCGCACATATCTGAGGACGTGCCTTGCTACTGCCCAGTGCACCCTTTTCGGCTCTACCATGAAATGACTGAGGGTGTTGACAACAAAGCAAATGTCTGGTCTGGTGTTGACCAGATATATAAGTGACCCAATGAGCTGCCTGTACAAGGTGGGGTCCACTTCCTTATCTTATGATGCATCTATCTTCTTCCAGTTGGTTATCATGGGCATTGCCATGCACCTACAATCCTGCATCCTGAATCTCTTCAAGATTTCTGAGTCATATCTTCCTTGTCTTAAGAAGATTTCTCCATTCTTCTACCACACCTCCAACCCTAGAAAGTAATGCATCAACCCCAAGTCCTTCATGTCGAATTCAACTTCTAAGTTCTTCTTGCAGTCCTTTATGAGCCTAGATGATCCTGTAAGAAATAAATCATCCATATATAATAACAAAATAAGTGGTTCATTTTCTACCATCAAATGGTAGTGATTGGGCTAAATATCTAGTCTCTAGAAATTTTTGTAGGGCTACCCATTGAAGAATTTGAGCCGAATTTCAGATCTAAACGAAGTAAAAAAATTTCTGAAGCAAGGGTTTCATTTTTTAGCCTTCCCGGGCCCGGATCTAGCCCTCCTAGGGCCAAAGTTGCCCTCTCTCCTTCCAACGTCCTTTTTGGCCTCTTTAGGGCAAGTCATAAGCCCTAAAGGCCTCGGCCTCCCCTCTGTTGAGAAATCCAAAGTGTGGCAATTAAACGATTTCACTTATTATGACATTATCTTGTGATATTTTCGTTATTATTATTCGTTCTTTAGATTTATCTTTTCTTATCATCAAGACTAATGCCAAGCAACAAATAGAAGATGACACAAGATGTAGGCATGCATCCAGGGAAAAACTCCACTCCAGGGGAAAACCCGATCAAAATTATTCCTTCAATAGATTCAAGATGAGACGACCAAGACACTTACATCCTAGACTAGAGACTCCCTCCATCAAGTCATCCTTGCATGTTTCTTCTTCAGCTAAGCAATGGCTTATTCTTTGACTACTTCCTTGCAATAATGACAAAGAAACCAATTGTCGCACAAAATGTGTAGGCACCACAACAACGGTCTAGACCGGGGGTTATCACCCTGATCCCCAATCTCTCTATTTAAGTTGTCTCCTTATAGCAGACTAAGGGGGGTAGACCTTATAGAAATGGAATGAAGGAGAACTATTTGAGAACCAACCAGTTCGAGAGACACAGTTAAACGACCAAACACTTGTGAAATATCTAGCAAGATTAAATGATTCGATTGAATTTGAAAGACTGATACCAGTGCCTTATAAAGTCAACTATTCTGCTAAGGAAATTACAACAAATTACTTGATGAGAAACTGCTGCTATGCAATGCAGAATACAAGGAAAATGATTTGAAGAAGCGAGATGAAACGAGTTTCGAAGATGATAGGTGATGTTAAAAAGCCTAAAGCACTTAGCCTATAAATAATCTGATCTAACCACTGACTACTTAAGCAAGAGTGTCAATTATGAAGATGCCAAAAGACTACTCAATTTAAAATATATACAATTCGTCGCAAATCCACAATAATTAGATATCAATCACACTTGAAAGAATTTTCCAAACATTAATATTCAATAAATATCCAAATTCAAGTAAATGAAACGAGACTTAATTACACATTTTAATCGATAGAAAACGTTCTAAAACTCAGATGCCAATAATCATCAAACCCAACTGAAGCATAAGAAAACAACTAGCATTTAAATCTTAATAATTAATTATCAAGAAATACCATGAAATTTAGATGTTAAATAAACACTTCATCAAGTAATTTATGGATTAAATGATATTCTAAACTAATGCAAATCCAATAAAAATTCTTATTTTTCTTCTATAGTCAAACTTCTGATATATTACCCCGGATGCGGGTGTTTAAGAGGCTCTGTACATCGGCACATGGACAGTCACGGTGGGTTGGTGTGTGGACTTGTGCCACCGCCACCCAGCACTGCGCGCCTCCTCGCATTAATACTCCTGCAAGCGAATTCATTACAACCTTAATGCAGCTCATCATCCCAAGCTAGCATTCTCGCATTTCTAACATGGTGCCTCATTCTCGTTTCATTTCTGCAACTCCTCTGCGTGCTCGTTGCTCCAAGGCGGCAGCTGAACCATGCACTCGGTCTGGCACTAGCAAGAGATGTGCTCTGGTGTGCTGCATTGAGCTGGAGCCCGGTATTCACTTCGCTCACAACCCTCTTTGCAATTCGCACCTTGACTGTGATTCGGCTCCTCCTGTTGATTCTCCCCTGCATTCTGCTAAGACCAGTGCTTTCCACCTCTGCTTTGACGACTCACATTTTGCCTTGACCGCCAGTTGCATCATGCCAAGAATCCGTCATCATTTGAGGCCCAGAAGAAGAGCTAGTCGAGGGCGGATGGCCCGACAGCCCTCCTCCAACTCGGGCTCGACCTCTCATTCGTCGGAGTTCCTTACTGGTCGCTTTCCTACTTCTAGAAGTGGCCGAGGCCAGAGGTCTGAGCAATTCATTTCGGCCCGGAGCTCCCCCCCTTATCCGGTTTCCCCTTCTCCACTTCCAGTTCACTCCCACAGTGCTCAGCTCCGCATTCCCTGCGCTCACTGTCATTCCACCTTAATTGCCAATATCACCTTCGATATTCAAGAAGACTCCGAGCATGTGAACGACCAGGCTTTGGGCGCGCCTAAGGAGAAGAGCAGCAAAGTTTTACATTCCACTCCTCCTTCCAATAGCCCGAAGCGTGAGGAGCTCTGCAGCAGCGAAATTCCTGGCAAAAGCAGCACACTCCCTGGCCCGAGCAATTCGAAGTGTGGGGGTTCTGCGGGCAACGATGCTCTCCAGGAGAAGGATGAAGACCCCAATGACTATGGCTGCCGCATCATCGAAGAAACGCCAACCGACTCACAGGACTCCTGAACATGTCTCCACCTTCAGATTTTTGACTCAAAATCGTTTGTATGGGCTTGTTTTTTTGCTCCTTGGTTCTATCGATTTGCCTACCCACATCCTAGTTATTATGTCAAATAGTTGGTTTCCCCTGCGTGGGCGACTTCTTACTATTTGTTTGACTCTGGACAGGGTAATAGGTCTGGTTTTCGAAAATTTTTGGTTAGTCATCAGCTTTTTACTTGACAGATTGCTGCTTCACTGGGCAAGATATTCGGAGGCTGAGACCGCTCTGTAATTTTTGTATCAATAATAGTAGACCAATTCAGAAGAAAAAATAAAAAAAATAAAAAAAACTTCTGATATATTCTTCAACAAGATTTCAGATCTGAAATATTA
This sequence comes from Pinus albicaulis, assembly GCA_034641835.2. Taxonomy (NCBI): domain Eukaryota; kingdom Viridiplantae; phylum Streptophyta; class Pinopsida; order Pinales; family Pinaceae; genus Pinus; species Pinus albicaulis. The sequence goes on from CM076581.1 coordinate 145,786,299, forward strand.
ATTGCAGTAGTAATTTAAACCATAGATCAACAAACAAACGATATCGGCACCAATGCCGAAAATGATTAAAAATAATAAAAATTATTGAACTTGAAGAAAAATCAATTTTTAGGGCTTGATTAAGAGAAATTTCAGATCTTATATTTTTATTTCAGCAATGAAACATTGACAGATCAGCAAGATAAAACTACCAAAATAGCTGCCAAATACTTCCACAAATAGCAAAAAATATATTAAAACTTGAAAATTTCAATTTTAAGGCTTTAAGAGAGTTTGATTCAGTAATTTTAAAAACTGATAAGTTTATAACAGCAGTAAATTGATCTCCACAATATCTAAAAATATTAAGTTTTGCCGCAAAACTAAAAAATTCAAATTTTTTTGATTTTATTTAGGATATGTATCAGAAATGTTTAGATCTCATTTTTCACAATTATGCAGTAATTTTCAACAAGCTTCAAAAGTCATATCTAGGCAAAATTAAAGATGCCTAAGTGGCCAAAAATTCTGAAAATGAAGATTTTGCAATTCTAAACAATTTTGACCATATAAAATGTGTTTTTAGGGCCTAAATTATTTGTGATTTGTTTGTTGTAATAAAATTTGCAGAAAATAAGGGTTTAGAGATCAAATCCTTAACCCAAGGCTTTGAAGATCCCACCGTTGAAAATCGTTGAAATTTTGGGATAAAAATTAGAATTTTGAAAACCAGAATCTTACAAAAATAGCCTCAAAAGCCTATACATCCTCAGGGTCTAGATCTGACTCAGATCTGAAGATTTCCTTGGTTGATTTTTCAGATCTATTCCTGCAAACAAATATTGAGCCCAGAGCTTGCCCTCCAGGGTCTGAATCTGGCTCAGATCTGAATATTTCCTTGGCTAATTTTCAGATCAATTCCAGCAAACAAATATTGAGCCCAGATCTTGCCCTCCAGGGTCTAGATCTAGCTCAGATCTAAAGATTTTCTTGGCTGATTTTTCAGATCTATTCCTACACAAGTGAAAAGAGAAAAGCCCAATACCCAATATGTACAAAAATAGAGAAAATCCTAAAAACCCAAATGTTAGAATTCAAAATTATGTTACAAAACTTCAGATCTACACTAGTAATTTACAAATCGATACCAATAAGTTATAGATCTATATAGTACATCTACAGATCTATGCACAAGAGTTGTAGATCTGTTAGATCTGAAGAGTGTAAGTCTGACTTCGCTCCCAGATCTGAAGATTTAAGGCTCTTACTAGCCAAATCTAACTTTAAATTCAATAAAATTTAAGATAATTTTTTTGTATTTAGGCACAAGCTCTAGAAAAACCATGCAAAAATAGAATTTAAGATAAGCTCGGGGAATTAGATCCAAAGGGCTCTTCAGATCTTACTTCCTTGAGAGTCAGCTGGTCCAACCGAGGACTTCCCTAAACGCCCAATTCTAAATCCGAGAGATTTCTGCACACTTAAAGTTAAACTGTTAAATCAATAGAGAAATAAGATAAAAAATAAAATTTTCAAGAGTCAAAGATACCTGCTAACTCAATCCAATTAATATTCTTACCCTAAATCCAGTAACCTAAGCAAGATTCCTGTGCAATAGATTACTCTACAAGAACCATTAATCAATAATTCATTGAAAAAATCACCAGCAATATATAAAGAACAAGTTTACCATAAAATGTTGAAGAGGAACACGACTATCACATAAAACCCCAAAGACTTCATTTGTATTATTCCATAAAAGTAGTACAAGAGAGCTTCAAGAGCAAGTACACGATCAAGAGATCGGATGAAAAATCAAACTGACACTAATCTCTAATTTATAGGATAAAATCTCCAACGGCTAGTTCGGTTGATCCTCGTCAAAGTAATATCGACCGTCAAAAATGATTTAATCATCTTTTAATCTCGTCCGTCGAATTTATAAATTTTTGAGGAAATTCGAATTTATCATTTAATTCCTTTTTAATTAACTCAAAAATAATATTTTTGAGTTAATTACCTCAAAAATTTGACTTTGACTTAACCAACAAGGCCCAAGGGTCCAAAATTTCTCGAAATTATCAATATTCCCTTGGCCTAAGACCTTTAAAAAATTATTTTTTAGGGACCCACGAATTTTGCCTTTGAAGAATTTTAAATCACCTAGGACTTAAAATTAATTAAATTTTTGGCCTAAAATTTTTAATTTAATTTGGCCAAAAAAATTAATTAATTGACTGAGAAGGGATTTAATTATTTTTCTAATCTTTTTTACATAAGATAAATACATTTTGACACATGAAAGGGGAAAACCCATTCGTGATAGACCCTCAAATAATTACCCAATTCTGCGACTCAAAACATGATCTAGTAGACCAAGTAGCTTGTAATAAAATAATCTAGCCAATTAGCTAGAATTATTCCCAAACTACTTTTACAAAAACTCGATAGAAAACACTAGGACTCACTTAGTATCTTGACGACAAAATCCACCCTAACTTTAGGGTGAGGTTGGAGGGAAAAACTCTGCTGATCACTTGTGTCGAGAAACACACATGAATCAGTGAGACAAAAAACCTCCTAAGATAGAAATCATCACCAAAATACTAGGCTTACCTATGTTGTTACATACATGATAGTCTTACTTAGATCATTTACATCATAAACATGCAGAATGGGTTTACATCATTTACAAAACTGTCGACTGATGACAAAATCTGAATGGCGTGAACACCTCGAACATGATAAATCCCATTTGAAAAAATGGGGGTGTACTGCTATGGGGCCGTTGACAAAGAGTGGTAAACAAAACCATCTTCGTATACTATCACCGTGACAACCTCATACACCATCACTGTGACAACTTGTGATCCGAACTTCACTAAGGCATACTGAAGTACGAGCTCCTTACTGAGATTTCCAACACTGTGATACACCGAGACAGTGGTAGCACCGAGATCATTGTGAAATTTCCTAAATCGTAATTCCTACTGCATCAACTGATTAAATTTCTTCTACTTGTTAATTTCTGAATCAAGTTATTTACAGTGTTACATAGTAAGTATCGAAATAAAATCTACTGCAGCCTTCACAACATTACTGCGGAAATAAATATTGAGCAAGAAAGATAGAAACACACACAAGTACACCATTATTTTTGGACAAATGTCCCCAAAAAAACCCAATATGGGAAAACCAGTGCAGCAGTTGAGGGTTTTATTATTATGCATTAGTTTTCTGAATGCAAATCTTTGGATGCCCAAACTGGCAATCTGATACAGAGAATACACTGGCAAAGAGGTAGTGAGAAAATATCTCACTATCATTGGCGATCTGACGCTGATCCGAGCTCTGGATGGCTTGCCCCACATTGCCTCTGTGCAGTCTTTGTGCAGTCACTGCGTCACAACCTCTAGGAACTGCGTCACCCCTCTAGCTGATTGTTTGCTGACTGGAAACTTGGATCTTTGACCCTCCGGTCTCACACCCTGGCTTCCAGCACTAGATCTCGATTTCTCCCCAGCAAAACTGTCAATTCCCTCTGAAGCACTACGATGCCTCTCTGGACTTCTCGATGCCTTCTCTGCAATGCACTCACCAGATCAGGAAAATATTCCTTCGACCAACTATCCCTGCCCCTCACTGCAAGAAATTCACTTGATCGCTCTCCTGAAGCTCAGCGATGCTTCTCTTGAGAATTTGATCTCTAGATCTCTTGCTCTACCTATCTCGGTGTGTTTTCCAAATGCCCATCGAGCTCCTTCTTATAATCCCTCGTTGACTTATCAACAGCAAAGATTAAAACATAATCAAAGGCTAAGATTAACTGAGAGTCGATCTTCGTCTTTATCTAAAAGATTCACATCCGACTTAATTAATACACTTTAATTAATCACATTTCCTAAGTTTAGACTTACGAATACATTAAAAATGATTAATTATTTTAATTAAGCTATCTCTGGATGGAATTTCCCAAAACAATTTCTGGGAAATCTCGGGGCTAGAGCACATCCGATGTTACAAAAATCAACACTCCCTCCTAGAAAGGAATGTGCTCTAGTATTGCAACCTCTTGAAGCATCACAATGACTTCTGCACCATCCCAGCTGCACTGCTGATGTCTGGATGTTATTGCCCACCAACTATTTCTTTGCTCTAACTCTGCGCTGCATCCGTGTTGTTGTTGACCCTGCTAAACTGTTGTCAATTACTGCATCTCTTGGGTCAAGTTTGTAATTTTTTCTATCTTTTTGTGTTTTGGGCCTAAGGGAAGGCTTCATAGCTGTGTGCACGGAGGCCTTGAAGAGTCTGCAGCTTTGTGCGCAGACCACCTGCAGCTGTGTGCACAGGTCGGAGAAAGTATATGTATTGAAGAGACTTATCTTAATAAAAGAAGAGTTGTATTTTCTTATTACATGTGTTGTGAAGTTATTTGTATGCTTTATGTTGTGTTTTAATGATAAAAGTGCAGTGTGCACTAGTATTAATTGATGAATGAAGTAAAAATTGTTAAAGTAGCTAGATGCATCCGCACAGTTCAGAATAAGCATAAATAGGAGTTTAGCAGTGGATCCACGCCACAGTATCCCTCTGGATGCAAAAACCTGGTTCTGACATCCCCCAATATTGCCTCAAGTGAGACTGCGATCTGCGCAACAAGTCGTTGCCAAAAGGGCCATTAATAGAGGGTTTTGTTTGTGCGCAGCTAACTCTGAACCTAGGTCAAGACCCCTCTGAGCCAACAATACATCTGTCACCTGAGTCCTGACTGCTGCTAGTCTCTGCGCTGCCACTGAAGGCTCTGCATTGTTGCTAGCTCTGCATTGTGCCAACTGCACTGCTACCAAATCTGTTCTGCGCTGCTCAGTCTCAGACCGCTACTAACCACTACATGTGTCACTCTAGCACCTGACTGCACTAACTATCACTGGTCCATCCTGCTACTATTGCTATGGGCTCCCGTAGCAAGGAATTGATCCAAGAGGTGGACTCCTCAAGGATCCTACCCATCTTGTAGCTCTCAAATCACCCCACCTCACCCCTAGAGGTATCTCAATGATCATGGCAAACACTTCCTTCAATCTCTTCTTGTTGGAGATCAGCCCACATCCTCTCCCAATCCGGCAATCTTTCTCTGCCCAGAATGCTCTGGATAAAAACTTGTTATTCTTTTAAGACGTTTTTCAAGGCTAATCTCACAAACACCATAGGCTGAGGCATTGACCCTACAACTATCATTTGATAGCCTCTTCCTTCCCCTGTTTCGTCCCCTTTTGTTGTTGCTGCCATTGATGGTGCTCTTCATCAAATCACGCCTCATCTCTTCTTGTTGGAGATCAGCCCACATCCTCTCCCAACCCGACAATCTTTCTCTGCCTAGAATGCTCTGGACAAAAACTTGTTATTCTTCTGAGACGTTTTTCAAGGCTAATCTCACAAACACCATAGGCTGAGGCGTTGACCCTACAACTGTCAGTTGATCCTGGACATCCTGAAGCCTCGTAAGAAAGGAGTCTATGCGCTCCCCCTTTTGCATCCTTCTGCGTCTTGTCTTCTCTTCCAAGTACATCTTCTGTTGCTCAAAAGATCCCGATATAACGTGGCCAATGCATCCCACGTTTCTTTGGTTGTGCCCTTGCCTGCTATGTGAGATACAACGTGATCTCTTACTCCGTTGAGGATCAACCTCTTGGCCTTCGCCATCTCCTTCTTGAAAGTCTTAAGCTGATTTGCATCGATGGGCTCAGCTACCACATTATTGATATAAGTTTTAAGATCATGCTTATCTAGAAGGAAGGAGATCCTTGCCTTCCAGATCACATAGTTTGAGGCACCCTCCAACCGATCCTGATCTCTCAACCCAATTGATGCCATCTCGCCAATCAAATGTCGAACTCCGCCTCTAACCCTTTGCGCAGCTATTGACTGGCTCTATGCACTCTCGGCTGGAGTAAGCATATCTTCCCTTGGCTACTACTGCAATGCATGGGAAATCAGAGTCTCTTGGCTAGAGATTATTTGAGGACAAAAATTCCTAGTGTGTGCTCTCTTTCCTCTTGTGACGCTTTTCTGCACTAGCAAACCACTGCAGAAAACTACGTCTCAGCTGAAGATCTGCTCTGCAGAAGCTGCTGTGCTGCTCCCTCTACCTCTGACAAATCTTGATCCAAAAAATTTACTCTCTGTCGACTCACTCAGACAAGTAATTTTCCATGAAAATTAGCCCTCCCGACCAATGGACTGCACAGCCTCTCTGGGGTTTCAAAATGCTGCCTACGCAGTGTTTTAGAACTCCATCTTCTGCCTACAACTGAGCTCTTCTCTACTTCACTTGTGCTCTGATACGATGTGAAAATTCCTAAATCGATATTCCTACTGCAACAACTGATTAAATTTCTTCGACTTGTTAATTTTTGAACCCGTGTTACACAGTAAATATCAAAATAAAATCCACTACAACCTTCACAACATAAAATATTGCAGAAATAAAATACTGATTAGGAAAGATAAAAACACACACAAGTACACCGTTATTTTGGACAAATGTCCCGGAAAAAAGCCAATGTGGGAAAACAGGTGCAACAGCTAAGGGTTTTATTATTATGCAGTAGTTTTATGAATACAAATCTTTGGATACCCAAACTGGCAATCCGATACAGAGAATAAACTGGCAAAGAGGTAGTGAGAAAATATCACACTGTGACTGGCGATCTGGCACTGATGCAGGTTTTGGATGGCTTACCCCATGCTGCCTCTATGCAGTCACTGCGTCACAGCCTCCAAGAACTGCATCACCCCTCTAGCTGATTGTTTGCTGACTGGAAACTTAGATCTCTGGCCCTCCGGTCTCACACCCTGGCTTCTAGCACTAGATCTCGACTACTCCCCAACAAAACTGTGGATTCCCTCTGAAGCACTGCACTGCCTCTCTGGACCTCTCGGTGCCTTCTCTACAATGCACTCACCGGATCAGGAAAATATTCCTCTGGCCAACTATTCTTGCCCCTCACTGCAAGAAATTCACTTGATCACTCTCCTAAAGCTCAGCATTGCTTCTCTTGAGAATTCGATCTCCTGCGCTCCCTATTTCAGTGTGTTATCCAAATGCCCATCGAGCCCCTTCTTATAATCCCTCATTGACATATCAACGGCTAAGATTAACTAGGAGTCGATCCTCGTTTTTATTTAGAAGATTCACATCCGACTTAATTAATGCACTTTAATTAATCACATTTCCTAAGTTTAGACTTAGGAATACATTAAAAATGATTAATTATTTTAACTAAGCCATCTCTGGATGGAATTTCCCAAAACAATTTTTGGGTTTTGGAGAATGCATATGTCCTAGCCAACGTTGCACGAAGCAGGGACGAAGCGGGGACGTTTTTTGGAAGCGGGGATGCGGAAGCGTCATTTTCCAAAATTTTAGGCAGTGAAGTGTTTCAGAAGCGTCTAGTGTATATATATATATATATTCAAAACAAACATCCCAAATACCATATTAGTTGAAGAAGACATGAAAACATGCATATTTTTACATAAATCAAGATAGATATGACATCCATGATTCCATTGTACATCAATAATTAATTATTCAAGCATCAACCATCTAGAATCTAGATTCTAGATCTTAGCAATTACAAACATACATCAAATTTTTAAGCATGATAAAACATTTAAGCATACTATAAAACATAAATGATAAACATAAAACATTTAACCATATTATAAAACATAAAGCATATTATCTATCAAGTGAGCAACTGTCAATATTAGTCATGTCCAAAATTCAAATAATAATGTTTATAAAATAGGCCACTTTGCCACCACCAAGACAAAAAAGTTCAAATTCACAACAAGCCTACAAGTCTAATCTATGACAAAAGCAGTAAATTGTGAAAATATCTACTAATTTCTCCTCCTTCCACCATGAAGGGTACATGACGGTGGGCCACCACGTGATGGCAATGAAGAATATGGTGGCTATGGAAGTTGTGGCACTGGCATTGCAACTGATGAAGACGAAGCCCCTGTTGTTGGTGTTGAACCATGGAACCTTGTTAGTAAGGGACCAGTGGGGGGTGGCATGTCAACTCGATCATCATCATCATGGATAAAAGCATTGTTACACAGCATTTTGTCACCGTCCCTGCAATCCCCATCCCGCACATTGGAGAACCATTTCTGTGACTAATAAGAAGTGTCATGCCTTGCAAAGACCATCATTGCATCCCTTGCCATGAGGACAACATTCCTTCTGTTGACAACTCCTTGAGCAGACCATCAAAAACACATGTTTTTGGGTTGGCGCTAGTAGACCATTATGCCCTCGCGCCAATGAGGAACATTAACACTGGGCCCTGCGCCCATTGGTGCTCTATCCCAGTGAGCTACCTGCACCAAGCTGTTTTTGGAATGTTTTTTAAAAATAGACGCAAAGTTTCCATGTTAAAAACTTCGTGGGCGAGTCAGCCTGGGTGGTTCAACTGAATAACCACGACCACCCTCCTTTGGCCTCTTGTTTCCACCTTTTGGGGAAACCTCCCAAAGGATAATGCCTCCCTTCCACCATTGTAGGGATCCCAACCTCCTCCTCTCCCTCTATAAATAAAGCTATCTCCCATTGATACACTAGATGAACAATTGTAGCTGAAACGCTGAAGAGAATCGCTGAACATCTTGTTGGTGAGATAGAGCAGAAAGAGACCTTTGTCCAGAGAGATCTTAGGATTGTGTCCTCGCCTCATCCCAATTCCCCGACGATCCTTCGAGACGCGCTTCGACTGAACCCGCTGAAGGAGATTGCGACATCAAGGCTCCGGTTGTAATGTCTTTCTTCTATTTATATATACATGACTAATGTCTGGTTCCCATCTTGTGTTAATATGGTTTGTTTTACGCAATATGTTTAATCTTCCTTGACTGATTAGCTAGTTATGAATGCAATTACTGTCTTGTACGCTACTCTTGTCTTTTGATCTTTGTGCAAGAATCCGAGTACCATTGCTAAAGGACCGCAACCTGTCGAGACAGAGATCAAGAGGTCGCCACTGCTACAGTTGCGACAATCGCGTTGGACTATAGGTAGGACAATCTATCCCAACCTATTTCATTTGTTAACTAGGAACCTACACATTAGCTTGTTCCCTTGTTGCTAGACCCACTCTAGGGCTAGAGGAATCGTCTCTGTCCGCAGAGAAGATTTACCTACACAACAAGTTGGCAACCATACTAGGGAATCAGTTTGAGTTTGTCGTCTCGTTGCTCATTGGGAATTTGCCTTGTCGAGTCGACTTCGGTCATTTGATTGCTTATCTATCTTTTTTGGCTTGCTTGACTATTTGGAATCCTCCTGTTCAGCTCCAGAGTGTCAAGATTGACCTCTGCTCACTGGTTTTTCCCTTTTCCCATAGTTTTTCGGCTTGTTCGGCTTGGCGTGGGTTTGCTTTGAACAGTCGCGCTAATTGGCGCTTGTTGCTTTTGTTGCAGTAGCGCCAACCCCTGTTTGGTGCAAGTTACCGCCTGACAGTCGTGCTGAATCCTGTAGGATTTGGTTTGACCTTTCTGAGTTTTTGGTCAGTTGTGCTTGACTCTGGGTTGTTTCTTTGATTTGCAATTGGTCTTTTGGGTTTGTTCTGACTATTGTAAGCTTGTCCTTCTCATCTGTTTGTCCATTGTCTCATCGATGAAATACATATCCCTAGGGTTTCTAGGTGTATTTTGCTCACTGAGCCTTCTGATTGAAGCTAGAGTCTTTTTTATTTTTGTCAGTTCGATTCCCTGATTGATTGTGTTGGTCTTTCTTGACCCTTTGTGTTTTGGTTTGTTGAATGATTACCTTCGTTTTTGTTTGACTCTCCATTTCTTCACTTCATCGTTTGGGTCATTTTGAAAGCTTTTGTTTGTTTGAAAGAGTGCATCATTGGTTTGAGTACGTTTTCATGTCTGTATTGCTTTTGAATTATTCATTATAAGATCTCTACATTCGCAGTGCTCTAAACTAGTGTTCGCTTTGCTTTTTAATGTAATAGTGCATCGTGTGCTTCAATCATTCAAAAAACAAAAACAAAAAATGCATTCTTTCGTTTGCATCGAAAATGAAAAGTTCTTTTGCATAACTAGCTCTTAGTGAGCTAGGAAAGAGTTTTTCGTTTCTCGTGTGGTTGTATTAGATGCATTAGTGGATTTCTTCTTATGATTTCATTGTTTGCTACTTTCTGAAAGATCTCTATCCTTCTCTTAGTTAGCATTCATTGAATAGAAAATGATGTTCTTTTGCATGTAGTGTGCATTTAGGAATTCGAGACTCCATTCGGTAGGGCCTTAAAACTGAAACATTAATTCAAGATCAACTTTAAAATTAATTCAATCAATCTAAGGAAGCATTAGAACCTAACGCAAACATTTTTAGAGGTCTAGGCTAGTGACATGTTCCGACGTCGTTAAACCTAGTAGCTGTCGTTCGCCACCTGGCTTTAGACAGCACTAGTATGGACTTGTGCTCCCCATATCGTCGCGTATATAAAGAGAGACCCTCATAGGTTCAAATACTTTATCCATAGGAAGCCGAGTCTGTCGCCCTGTAATCGTGATACATCGAACACAACATTCGGGGACACTACCTGCACGTACATTAAGTCCTTGGTCATTTCTCTTTCATTTGATCACCAAGGTGTATATGGCAGTTCACGGAAACTTGGTACACCCTCTTGCCTAGATTACCTGAGTAGTCATTTCGATCTTTTCGTGACTTCTTAAAAAATGAAGAGATCATCGAGCACTTGTCCTTTCACGCTCGTTTAATATTGAAAGTGACTAGAGTCGTCTTTTGTTTGTTTCTCGACTCTTAAAACATGAAACAGCAAAGTTCCATTCCAATGTCGTAAAATTAACTGCTTACGATCACATACCCGTTAAAAGTTTTCTACTTGGCTTGTTTTTGTAGTTCCTTAGAAGTTTGATCTTGAAGCCTTGAATTGGCTATCTCGTTTTCCTTCCTGTATTGAAATATTGTCACAGTGGCGGAACCACCAGTTTCGTCGTCTTCTTCACTGCCTCCTAGTGGTAGTCCTTTTCCTGAAGTTGCTTTGGAAACACCTTAGACCACTAGGTCTGCCGAGTTTTCGCAGCCTATTCTCCGGACTATCTTGCCTCTTGCTACCCGATCTCCTCCTGAAGAGTCGGTTGAGTTCCACCTCAGGGTGCTTGGTCTGGTTTTGGGAGCGAGGAAGAATTCCCTCTTACCTCGAGATCACCATTTTTAGCCGTTGCTTTACCTCTCGGTCTGCGTCGTCTTGTTGACGATCTTACGGCTACGTCAGATATGGATTCTTCGAGTCCTGTCGGCAATGAAAAACTACCTGTGTCTATAGGGGAATATCAGCTTTTCCCAGAAGATCTCCCACGTGTCTCCAGTTAACCTTCTCCTCAATCAATGTCACTTCCATCCGGTTATCGTACTTTGAGTCAGATTATTTATGGTGTTGTGTCCATAGCACAGTCCAGTACATCGACTCCTCCAAGGCGTTCGGTTCTTCCTTCATTAGAATGTCGCCTTCGACACCTAGCTCGTTGGTCATTATTACCTCTGTCCCGGTACAACCTACCGTTTGTGTGGCTTTGTCTACACCGAATGTTACGACTCAGTCGCCAGGATCTTTTTACACTCGCAGGTCTATTTTTCTTAATCCCACATGGCTTGTCAGACCCACCGTGAGTAGATCACAAGCTCGAGCTGTGGAAGCCACACCTGTTTCTAGTGCAGGTACGGCTTCTACTTCTATCCCTGGCGGCCTTACTTTCGATGAGTATCTGTTGGGTGTTCAGCAGCAGAACTCTCAGGGTTCTCAGCAGCCCCAAGCTCCTGTCAATCCTCCACATCACTATGATGTCTACGGTAACCCCGTTTATTTGCCTCCCATCGATCCTAAGCAGCCCCAAGCTCCTGTCAATCCTCTACATCACTATGATGTCTACGGTAACCCCGTTTATTTGCCTCCCATCGATCCTAATCAAGATGTTTATCTGCCTCCAGCTGATCCTTATCGAATCGTTCCTCATCAAGGGCCATTGATACAAGCGCAACCCTCGGGCCTACAAGGACAACCCTTACAGGGACAATCTTTGGTCCAACAGGGACAAACCTTTGGTTCTCAGGGACAACCTTATGGTCCGCAAGGCCAACCCTTACAGGGTCAACCTTCGGTCCAACAAGGGCAACCCTACGGTCCTTCCGGTCAACCTCAGTTTCAACTAGGAGCGTCTTATGTTCCTGGAGGCAAATGTATCCACCACAGGGACAACCTTTTGTGCAACAGCAGCAACCTTACGTTCCGCAAGGCCAAGCTTTTGTACGGCAAGGACAACCCTACGGTCCTGCTCCGGGTCAACCTGGTTATTAGGGGCAACCTAGTCCATTGCAACCATCGGGCCAACCTCTTCCACAAGGGCAACCTGGTGGCCCTCAATATCCGGGCCAACCTGCTATGCAGGAACAGCCTGCCCAGCCTCAGCAGACGATTCAACCTGCTCAACCCGCTCAGCAGCCGGTTCAACTTGCTCAGCAATCGGTTCAACCTGTTCAACCAACTCAATAGCCTGTTCAAACTGCTCAGCAGGTACCACCTGCTCAACCCCACAGCGCTACTTACCCTCCTCAAGGTCAATTTCAGGCTGTATATAGTGCGCCCCAAGGTTTCACTTATTACCCTCAAAATCAATCCCAGTTGGTGTATATTCCACCTCAAGGCAATGCTTACATTCTGCAGCAGAATCCATATGTTGCTCAGCAAGGACCTCAATGGTATGCTTAGAATCAGTATCCCGGTCCTCAACCTCAGTATGGACAGAACTATCAAGCTTATAATCCTATGGCCAAAATCCTCCGGGACAAAACATATGGGGGCAGAATTTCTCTCAGCCTGGGTGGAATGTTAACACTGGTCCCTATCAACAACCGCCAATGCCTTTGAATCCTCAATTGTTGTTTCTCGCGACGTTGGAACTGCCTGATGTGTCAAAGTTGACGAACGATCCAATTCTTCATAATCCGTATTAGCCTCCAGTTCCAACCAAAATTCCTGGTGATTGTCCTAAGTTTGAGGGCAAGTCCAAAGAAGACCCCCAAGCACACGTTATGACATACCATCTTTGGTGTTCCTCTAACTCTTGGGTTGACGATTCCATCTGACTCCATCTTTTCCAACGAACTCTTACTGGTGCCGTTGCAAAGTGGTCCATTAAACTGTCTCCTGTTATCTTCCAAGATTTCAACTCTTTAGCCATGGCAATTCTCACACATTTTCAGTTACCGGTTCAATATGAAACCGAGGCACACCTCCTCACATCCTTGAAGCAAGATCGAGCGACTCATATCTCGGATCATATTCATGAATCGAGGCGTTGCCGTCGCTTGATCAAGTTTGATATTCCTGATCAGCTTCTAACTGATTGGTTCACTACCTCGTTTGTCAATCAAATTGCTAAAGACATAGCTATGGGGGCATGTGTAACCAAAGAACAAGCCATTGCTCGTGCCCAGTACCTTGATCTTGTGTACTCCCAGTCTGGCACGTTGTATGATATCTTGCCTGATGCTCCTCGACCTGGAACTTCTAAAGCATCAGCGACGCCACCCGTCGACGGTATCATTGGTTCCGTATCTCAGACTTCTCGAAAGTCTTCTCCTTCGAACCCTGGGAAGCAAAAATCTAATCCTTCCAATGATATTGCTTCTCATTCTACCCCGAATTCTTGTAAAACCGCGGAAGTCAATGCCATTCAGGCCAATCCAGTGGATAAATCTTCCAAGGGAAAAAAGAAGTGTAAAGGTAAGTCCAAGCCGATACCCCGAAACAGGATTCTCAGAAATCTCGTGCTGATGATGGTTCACAGCGAAAACCAAAGTACCCTTGCTTGATATGTGACGAAGAGCACTACACCAAGGACTGTCCTCGACGAGCCGAAGTAAGTAGATTGTACAAAGGCACCCAAGGAACTCCAGCTATTCTCAAAGAACCTTTTCCATCACAGCAAACCCAGATGGTAGAGCAACCTGAGTCCTCTGCCCCATTTGGCTCTCAAGTTTTCATGATGAACCGTTCTGCATCCATTTCTATTGCTACCCAATCGAAAGATTATACTGAACCGCATCAGGCAGTGGGGAAGGAGATCGCTAATGGTCCTTCTCCTCTGCCTGTTTCTAGCCCTCTTCAAATTGAAAGGCCCAGTACTGAGCCCGTTGTACGACCACCTTCCAAAGGTGTACTTCGTAAGTCTTCTTACAATCCCAACACCCGTGCTGCTCAACATTACAGTATTGTTGAGGATTTGGCTCAGGCGCCATCTGCAATGTCTGCATTAGAGGTACTTCAGAGTTGTCCGTCTCAACGGAAGGCTTTGCTATCTGCGATCGGCGGAGTTGATCCTGCTGATTCAAGCCTTATCACTTTCGACTTGGAGAATTTCATCCCACATCTCCCGCACCAACTTGCGCTCATCATTCAAGTTGGCATTAATGGACTAAATATCCATCGCGCGGTTGTGGACGAGGGTGCGTCTATGTGTCATGTCATTTGCCTGCTAGAAAGCCATTGGTTCTCCAGCTTTGAATTCATCTCCAAATGCTCTAGAAGCATTTGATGGAAGGGAATCTAAACCTCTTGGTGTTCTCGCTAGTTTACCGATTACTCTAGAAGGGAAGACAGTCAATGTCGAGGTTGAAGTAGTTGACGCCAAGCTCGATTACAATCTTCTCCTCAATCGCAGTTGGACTCACGCCATGCTATGCGTTCCATCCACTATCTTTCGTGTTTTGAAATTTCCACATGAAGGAAAGATCGTTACTGTTGATCAATTGTCATTCTTCACTTCTTCCGAGAACAACGTTCTGTACGTGGATCAAATTCCTACGCCTTACGAGAACATAGGGCCGGGTCTTTTCAAAGATCCTGCCCTCATGGGTATTCTTCCTCTTCCTCCACCCAACACTGTTTAGATTAATATGATATCTCGATCTGACGACCCGTGGATCATCCCTTTGTCTGAGCAGATCGATTCTTTTGGAGATTCGACGCCGTTAAGTCCAATCGAGATTGACTATTGTGAACTTATTTCGGCTTCGGAGCCTCCGCCACCTGATCATGCTCCTTTGGGCATGTCTCTCGACACTTATTCTCAATCCCCTTGGCTCGACAATTCGGATTCGCCCGATCCCTTGAAAGAGCTATTTCCCTCTGACGAAGCCATCGTGGAAACTATGTCTCTCGAGGATCCTCCGTGGGACAATAGTCATCATCGTTCCTCATTCATGCCTGGCCTCGGGGCCATGTCTACATGTCTTGAGAGGTTCGCTTCTTAGGTTCCTTCTCCTCTACTTCAAACGCCTATTCTGACACATGAAGTTTTTACGGAGGGTAACTTGAGTAATATCACACAAACGATGCCTATCGACATTTCCATGAAACCGGGAATTGTCAAGAACATCCATATCGGGGTCACCTATTCTTCCGATGAAGTTCAGGTTTACACTAGCCTTTTCAGCAAGTTCCGCGATGTCTTTGCATGGTCTTACGAAGAGATGCCCGACATCGATCTTAGTATAGTGGTGCACGAAATCCCCACATATCCTGGTGTGAAGCCTTTTCGTCAGCGTCTTCGTCCTGTGCACCCTAGAAAGGCTACCGCTATTAAGGGTGAAGTTGAAAAACTTCTCAAAGCTGGTTTTATCTATCTGATTCCCTTGATAGAATGGGTGTCCAATATTGTCCCTGTAGATAAGAAACAGGGCATCATTCGGGTCTGTGTTGATTATCGTGACATTAACCGGGCCTGCCCTAAGGACAATTATCCTACTCCCTTTATTGATCAAATCATTGATGACTGCGCGGGGAGTGAGATTTTTTCCCTTATGGACGGCTTTTCTGGCTACAACTAAATTAACATTCTCCCGACTGATCAACATAACACTGCCTTTATCTGTCCCTAGGGTACTTTCGCGTACAAAAAGCTCCCTTTCGGTTTGAAAAATGTTGGGGCTACTTTTCAGCAAGCGATGTCGTATGCTTTCCACGATATTAAACATATCGTTCAGCCTTATCTGGATGACCTTCCGGCTCATTCAACTAAACGTCAAGACCATCTTGACCATCTCCGTCAGATTTTTCTTTGCTATCGATGCTATAACATCGGGCTGAATCCGCATAAGTGTGTTTTCTACGTTGATTCCGGTAGACTCTTAGGGTTTATTGTTTCCAAAGACGGAATTCGCCTCGATCCGCTCAAAGTTGAGGCTATCTTAATCTCCCTGCTCCACCTCATTACATCAGTTGCAGAGTCTGCAGGGGAAGGCTAACGTTTTATGCCATTTTATAACTAACTATGCCGAAGTGGCTAAAGGATTCATGCAATTACTAAAGCAAGGCGTCCCATTCCTTTGGGATGAGATCGCCCAGAAGTCTTTTGACGCCTTAAAGACTTTGTTTGTCAACGCTCCTTTATTGCGTCCTCCGAATTATCATCGCAATTATTCCCTCTATTTGGTCGCCGCTTTTAGCACGATTGCCATGGTTTTGGTACAAGATGATGATGTTGGTGACGAACATGTCATTTATTATATGTCTCGTAACCTTCTCGATACTGAAACGCGATATGCACACGTCGAGAAGTTGGCGTTGGCTGTTGTTCAAGCAGTTCAATGTTTTCGTCACTACATTCTGCTACGTACAGTGACAGTGATTTCTGACTGCAACCCTATGACCTACATATTGTCTTGTCAATTGCTGGGGGCAAGCACTCGAAGTGGATTGTCATACTCCAAGAGTTCGATTTGGAGTTCACCACTGCCAAGTCGAAGAAATCATTAGTCTTCGTCGATCTAATCTGCTCTCTCCCTTCCGACTCTGCTCCTTCTAGTTCTGAGGAACACATTCCGGACGATACGCTTTTTCTGATCAGCACCCTCGATCCTTTGTACGGTGATATTATCGTATATCTTCAGACTTCTACCTTCAGATCTGAGTTGACGAAGGATGCTCACCGACACATCCGTCATCAATCACAACCTTATCGTATAGTCGGAGATACACTCTACCGCATCGGAGTTGACTCCATTCTCCGCCGGTGTTTGACTCTCGAGGAGGCTGAGAAAGCACTAAATCACTGTCACAGTGGTGCCTGTGGTGGTCACATGTCTGGTTATGCTACTGCACAGAAAATTCTTCGTGCCGAGTATTTCTGGCCCACCATCTTCAAGGACTGCATTGTCGTTGTTCATAAATGCCATGACTGCCTGATCTCCCAGCGCAAGATGCACGCGCCACCTTCCCATCTCCACCGTGTCATTACAGTTGGTCCCTTTGCGAAGTGGGGCATCGATTTTATGATGTGTAACCCTCACTCAGCCGGGGAGCATGCTTATATCATCGTAGCCATGGACTAATTCACCAAATGGGCCGAAGCAATGCCTACACTTATGGCTGACGGTAAGACAGCAGCTCAGTTCATATTCAATCACATCATTTCTAGGTTTGGTGTCCCTCAAGCCATTGTTACTGATCATGGTTCCCATTTTTGGCATTATATGGTGGCGGAGTTGACTTCCAAGTTGGGTCTGCGTCACGACAGCTCAACGCCATACTATCCTCAGGCCAATGGCCAGGTTGAAGCCGTGAATAAAGTTCTTGTTACCATGCTTCAACGTACAATTGGGATGCACAAATCAAACTGGCATCTCATGTTATTTTCAGCTCTTTGGACATATCGAACCTCAGTTAAGGATGCGACCAGATTCACTCCATTTCAGCTTGCTTACGATCTGCAAGCTACCCTTCCGATTGAGTGTGAGATACCTTTGCTCAAGTTGGCTTTTGAATTGTTTCCGAACACTTCACCAGAAGAAGAGCGTCTTCTCTACTTAGAAAGGCTGGATGAAACTCGCCGCTTTGCTGCTTTGGTCATTGAAGCACAGAGGAAACGGGTCAAAGCTCATTTTGACCAGTCAGTTTCCCCTTTCTCCTTCGTAGAAGGAGACCTCGTCCTCTTGTACGACCAAGCTCATGATAAGCTGGGGGCAGGAAAATTTCAACCCATGTGGCATGGGCCCTACATTGTTAAACGTGTTTTGCGGAATGGGGCCTATGAGCTTATTGATTACGAAGGTCATCCTTTGGATCAGCCCAGAAATGGGTTGTATCTTAAAAAATACTATGCATGAGTCATTCGTGCATGTTTTGTGTACATAGGTGTTCTTTTCTTTTTTGTACATTTTTGGCTTGGTGTGCTTTGCGAGCGTTTTCTTGCTTATTGGGTCGTTGCTTATTATGCAGATGTCTATTACCCCTTACGTCGATTTCGCGAATGGTGCTTCCCACAGTACCCGGAACCTATCTTCAGCAGCCTAGGTGATTTATGATCTTGTTGGTGAGTTGATAGATCTTCAAGGTATCTGTCTAGGACGAACTACAAACAATGTCGTTGAGTATAGTGTTGTCATTGAACTATTAACTGAGGCGATTACCCTTGGCATTCATGCATTGGTTGTAAATCTAGACTCACAGCTTGTCGTTCTTCAACTTAATGGACATTATTCAGTTAGAAACCCTTCCATTTTAAGGTTGTATTTACGTGTTCGTTCGCTGGAAAGACATTTTGATTACATCACATATCAACATATTCCTAGGCGAATGAATGCATTAACTGATACAGTGGCTAACATTGTATTAGATAGACATTTGCGTAATTTGTAAAAATCATCATCAGATGACAGTATCCATAACAGGAAAATATATATATATATCGAATGTTTGCATCAGTGTGCATCATAAAGTTCAAAAAATATGTGTGTTTCAGTTACAACCTGAGACATCTTGTCTCTCAAAAATATGCGGAAATAAAACCTAGGTGTCTACTCGGCATGATGCGCATGATAGCATGTCACTACCCGTACAAGCCGCCTCAGCAAGCGGTGAACTCGGTTTGACACCCCTGCAGTGTGTCTACAGTATGCACGAGGAACATCGTCGAATCGCGCATATTCCAGGATCCCACAGGAGATTCCCTCCAAACTGCATATGATTTCCTCCTCGCCTCCCTCACCATGAGGGGCAACATCAAAGTCGCGAGGAATCCGCCTTGCTATCGAGGACATACCTGCAGGTCTCAATGGGCCAACATCTGCATACATGGATTCAATGTCAGAACATGCATAACCAAAAAAATCATAATACTCATGAAAATAAAAAATGAGTCTTACCAAGTACTTCATCCCAATCCTCTCCTTTTGGGAGTGGGAGATCTGCATCACTAGTGAAATCTGTGCCAGAGTAGGGCCAATCCTCCACGACGATCAGCTGTCCGCGGAGCCACTCAAAGAACTCCGGTCTCCAGGACATCTGTTGACCGCCCCCTGACCTTGGCATCAGAGCTACCCAATGGGCCATCCGTGGCTCCTAAGTTGGTGGTGTCGGGACTATAACCTCCTGATGCTGAAAGATGGGTAGTCGTTCCAAGATGAACGATACCAGAATGGACCCGTAACCGAACTGCTTCAGCTTGGTTTTCTTGCACTTTGTCAGTTGACGTTTCATGTTGATTGTCATTGCCTCTGCCCAGTTGTAGAGGGTCGGTGTCTTGCAATCTACAGCAAGAAGTAGTTGTGTTCTTGTTGCTTCGTGTAGTGCTTGCGATCCTGCAGCTCGTGTGATGGTGTGCAGCACTACCTTTAGTGCCAAGTCTGGAATAGTTTGAATATCAACTTTTCCGCTTCCCGATCCTTTCCTTGCCCCTAGACGCACCCTATCAATCACCATACTCATGTTCTTCATTGAGGGCCGGGTGCCGGTCAGGATTGGTACTGCCCCTCTATGACAACCCTGTGATGAAATAAATGTCAAAAACTTCAATCTCGAGTTCTTGATCATGGATGATGAACTTTTCCTGATCAACGTCCCAGACACTGATCAAGTATTGCAACAACTCTGGTTGAGCTCTGAGGCATGGTATCATGAAGAATTTCTTGAGCCCACAATCTCTAAGAGCTTCCATGCATCTTTCGTTTTCCATGGCAAGTTTGTCTTCTTCACTAAGTTCTCGTTCTTTCCACTCAATCACCATTTTGCCGCTTCACACCTGCAAACACGTTCATAACAATGTCATTAGCCAAATTCAAAGCTTTTGATTGTTGAAAATGGGCTCATTTGCTTGCATTTTTAAGCAAAAATGGTCACCACAATTGGTGCGACTGTTTTAGAAACAATCGCGCCAATTGGCGCGACCTAGTTCAAAATTTTGGGCGATTGGCGCGAGTCCGTGCCCAATACTCGCGCCAACCGTCGTGCCCTATTTTCTGCAATTTCCCCCATAGATTTCCAAATTTGGGGTTGCAGGTAATGAAAGGATAATCAAAATGCACGAAAGGATGCTAGCTCTTACTTGGAACTGACGGATTCGATATTGGTTTGTCGGATTGCCCGCTATCGTCGCCGCAAAATCACTGTCTAAAAAGGGTAACTATTGCTCCACAAGAGATAAAAGTGAAAAGTAATTATTTTTTACCATTTTTGGCATTTTATAACTTTTCAAAACCCTAATTAGGTTTTAAGACATATTTTTCGATTGTTTCATTATGTT
This sequence comes from Pinus albicaulis, assembly GCA_034641835.2. Classification (NCBI taxonomy): domain Eukaryota; kingdom Viridiplantae; phylum Streptophyta; class Pinopsida; order Pinales; family Pinaceae; genus Pinus; species Pinus albicaulis. The sequence goes on from CM076581.1 coordinate 145,806,903, forward strand.
ATTTCGAGAAATGGGTTTTATGTGCGTCTCTTGTGCAGTGACAGGTTTTTGGTGTAACGATGATGAAGTAACGAGTTATATTTTATACGTTTTCGGACTCTGTAAAAACACGAAAAAGTCACTGTTGAAGTCATCTTTCAGCTCTTTTCTAACTCTCTAAAATTGAAAATATTGCTGAGTCTCTTGTCGTTTTGAACTCGTTAAATGGGTGCCAAACGATATCTACCCAATATATGTTTACCCCTTTTTCGGGCTAGGATAGATTATTTATGAAAAAGGAATACCTTAGCCTATCACAACTAAGAGCTTTTCTCAGACACATTTTTCTACATTTTCGGATCTATGAGACTACTTACGAAAAGGGACCTACTAGAGTTTTCTTTCCTGCTTCTTTTCAAACTCTCTAAACATGAAAAGATGCCAAGTTCTTCCTTTGTCAGACTTGTTAAAACTAAATGACATCGGAAATCGTCACCATGGCATTACCCGAGTTCCTCCTTCCTAGGGCTCGTAAAATGTACTAGGATGGATTTGTCCGAAGGACAAACTTACATCACAAGCATATGATATCCCCTTCAAGCTTGTTTTTCAAAAATAATTGGGGTACTTGCCAGAAATGGTGGGGGAAAATGGAACTAGTTTTTAGTTGTGTCAGCAGTATGTCGCTCTTGAACATGACACTCATCTGCATCTGTGTCGGGTGGGGACATCCCATTTCATCATTTTTTGCCTCCATGGGTTTGGGTAATCTGTTTTGACCTCTCATCTGCTCTTTGCCACGTCATCATGACCTCAGATCCCTTGATGTCAAATACTACCAAATCCAGAGTCGTGTCGCTGATATGTTCAAGAGAAGTTTGCCTTTGCAGTTTTCAACCTTCCTTTGATCCTCTGTTTGGTCCTGATCCACTATCATCATGTTCCTCTGTCTCGTGTCAATGATGTGGGAAACATTATGGCTCTCCTTCGACCGGGTCACTTCTTGTCGACTTCAACTCATTATCTAGGAAGTTGACCTAGAGACTCCCTTTCGGTACCTTGAAGCTTGCATGCCTCAATAGCAGGTTCTTCGCATTCGACAATAGGTCCACATCATTGGCCTTCGATCGAGTGATTCTGCGGGTGTTCGACGCCAGATTACTGTGCACATTCCGTGGATTGTACTTGTTGTACTTTGAGAGCCATTGTCATTATTGGTGGTTTCTCTCATGCCTATTAACAGCTTTCATCATTGGCTGGTAATCAGGTGACTTTCTTGCATGTTCAACTTCATCTCACATATTCGCATGCTTGAATTTGTACTTGTTCGGGTCGAGATAGGAGCGCAAGACCCTGTGTTTTGTCTGATAAGATCCAGGCTACGGGATATTGTGGTTTATCATGACTTATTGCATGACTGTTTTGATTGGATGGATGCGACCATACCTAAGTCCATTTGTTGATCCTTACTACTAGATGGCTGCGTCCATACCTCGGATCTCAGTTTTTATATACTCTATTATGAATGGCTGCGCCTATGCCACATGTTCATGTATCAGAGATATTAGTTGTATTTGTACTTGCAGGTCTTCCGACAGTGGTGTTTTGTTCGAACGCGTTCTCATAAAGCATTTCACCCCTCCCTCTCTCTCGGACCTCATGCTTTAGGGGGCATCTGTTACACAGCGTTTTGTCACCGTCCCTGCAATCCCCATCCCACACATTGGAGAACCATTTCTGTGACTAATAAGAAGTGTTATGCCTTGCAAAGACCATCATTGCATCCCTTGCCATGAGGACAACATTCCTTCTGTTGACAATTCCTTGAGCAGACCATTAGAAACACATGTTTTTGGATTGGATTGGCACTGGTAGACCGTTATGCCCTCGCGCCAATGAGGAAGATTAACACTGGGCCCCGCGCCCATTGGCGCTCTGTCCTAGTGAGCTACCCGCGCCAAGCTGTTTTTGGAATGTTTTTTAAAAATAGAGGCGATGTTTCCATGTTAACAACTTCGTGGGCGAGTCGGCCTAGGTGGTTCAACTGAATAACCACGACCACCCTCCTTTGACCTCTTGTTTCCACCTTTTGGGGAAACCTCCCAAAGGATAAGGCCTTCCTTCCACCATTGTAGGGATCCCAACCTCCTCCTCTTCCTCTATAAATAAAGCTATCTCCCATTGAAACACTAGCTAAACAATTATAGCTGAAAGGCCTAAGAGAATTGTTGAACATCTTGTTGGTGAGATAGAGCAGAAAGAGACCTTTGTCAAGAGAGAGCTTATGCTTATGTCCTCGCCTTGTCCCAATTCCCCGACGATCCTTTGAGACGCGCTTCGACTGAACCCGCTGAAGGAGGCTGCGACGTCAAGGCTCCGGTTGTAATCTCTTTCTTCTATTTATATATACATGACTAATGTTTGGTTCCCATCTTGTGTTAATATGGTTTGTTTTACGCAATATGTTTAATCTTCCTTGACTGATTAGCTAGTTATGAATGCAATTATTGTCTTGTATGCTACTCTTGTCTTTTGATCTTTGTGCAGGAATCTGAGTACCATTGCTGAAGGACCGCGACCTGTCGAGACAGAGATCAAGAGGTCACCAATGCTACAGCTGCGACAATCGCGTTGGACTACAGGTAGGACAATCTATCCCAACCTATTTCATTTGTTAACTAGGAACCTACACATTAGCTTGTTCCCTTGTTGCTAGACCCACTCTAGGGCTAGAGGGATCCTCTCTGTCTGTAGAGAGGATTTACCTACACAACAAGCATCCTCTACTTGCTCTAATCGCCACACTCCATCCTCCAAATTGGCCTCCTCTGTATACCTATCCCAAACCTTAAGGTCTCTATTCCTCTTTGTATCATCACATTAATGGGACAACAATCGCAAGTTGTAATGAACATAAACCAAGCTCTCTGCCCAATCTAAACTCAACCTGTTCCTTTTAACACTATCGATGAAAGAATAAGAGCTCCAACACCTCTCTGCAAAAGAAGTGTTTACCACATGTAATAACACCCGCAATGCCAAAGTCTATAGAAGTGGAGTAGCACCTCCATGCATATTCCACCACTCAATAGAAGAAAAACTCTCTCGATCTCTAATAGCATGCATGCTCCTAAATGGACCAGTGGAAAGTGTATAGTTGTTCAATTGTTTTTGTACCGAGTGTGACTCCTCATCAGGGACTAATATATCCAATGCGATCATATATTTTTCTAGGACCTCTGGATCTAGGTGTGGTTTTCTCTTGCTCCCCCCCCCCCCCCAGATGCTGGTGTTGAAAGCCATGATGGACTATAGTATTTAGGTGTCAAAACATATGCTAATGCATGCAATGGAACATTTAGCCTATCCCATCGTTTTACCACCTCTGCACGAATATATTTGTACAAGGTGGTATCTCTAGGCTCAACAATGTCTTTAATCTACCCCAACATGTTATCCATTTGCTCATACACCTCCCCAATTATTGGCTAATCTGAATCTGCAAACTTGATCATGTAATAAATTGGTTTGGTGAATTGCAAAACATATTTAACCTGTGACCAAAATAACATGTCAAGAATAGTGTCCTTGGCTGCATTAGCACCATCTCTATCAGTGTTAATTTTCTCCCATGATTCAGTGGTGACCATATTAGTTAAAGCTTGTCTCACCTTCACTAGCCGCCTAAAGGTGAGGTAATAACTTGCAAATCTAGTTTTTGCAAGTTTAAGCAACTACAACTTGGAGTAAGTGCCATAGAAGTAGTTTACCCTTGTATGCCCTGTGATAAATCTAATGAGTTTCTTCCCTCTCTTGTAAAGCTCATTAATCCACCCACATTCTTTATGCTTCACAAGAGCCTCCATAGACTATGTGCAGGGTGAAATCCAAGAGCCTCCATCATCTGCACCTGCTGCCACCAAGTCAAAGTATAAAAAGGGGGAAATCAAAGCAAAGCTGATCATCCGAGATTCAATTCATAAGAGTCTGGTTGCCTACATCTCTGAGCTACGCACATCCAAGGAGATATATGATAAGTTGGTCAACATGTTCAGGGCCAACAATGCAAATAAAGTCCTTTTCTTTAAGAACCAATTGAAGAATCTTAAGAAAGGCAGGGATGAATCCGTTCAATCTTATTTTCTGAAGTTGACTGAAATCAGGAATAATCTTCTGGCCATTGGGGAGACAATAGCTAATCGAGAAATGGTTCTCACCGCACTTGGAGGTCTCTCCTCCGAATGGCATGTATTCAATACTACCATTCTTAATAACAATGTGATTCCTGATTTTGACGAAGTATTGTCGAGATCCACTCAAGAGGAAACAAGAATGATGGAATATGAAAATGAAGGTAATGCTGCCTTCACCACTCATGCTAAAAAAAAGAACAATGGTGGTCCAAGGAACCATGAAAGGCAAGGGCCCAAGGAAAGAAAGGAAGATGTTACACATGTAACAAGACCAGCCACTATGCTAGAGAATGCTTTAATAAGAAGGATTCTCCTAGGGATGATGACAACGACAACAATAGGAAGATTGGAAATCACAGGAACAACAGGTTCAAAGGAAAGAGGAAGGCTCCCTCTGGTCGCAATGGAAATGGGCAACCTTTCAAAAGGTCAAGAAATTCCAGGTATGAGGAATCTAATGTTGTTGATGATAAAAGAAATGAATTCATTCTTGTATCTGCCCTCTCTACTGCATCTCCACCCGACACTATGGATGTCTGATTCATAGATAGTGGTGCCTCAAGGCACTTCACTGGGTTTAAGGAAACACTTTCTGATATGGTTGAGAAGGATGTTAATCTGAAAATTATCCTTGGAGATAATGCCACATATCCCATGAAAGGGACAAGGACTGTGACCCTCCACTTATCTCAAGGTCAAGTCCTCCGCTTGCAAGATGTACTATATGTACCTAATGTGAAGAAGAACCTTGTGTCTATTTCTGCCATGGAAGACAAAGGTTTCAATGTGGTATTCGTTGATGGGAAGGTGCGCATCTGGAAAAAGAGTTTCAAGGAAGCTATCACGATTGGGTTTAGAGTTGATACACTCTACCAAGTTGGAGGAAGTCCACTAGGAGCGATGACATGTGATACTATCCGACAAATTGAACTATGGCACCGGAGGTTTGGAAACCTTCATTACAAAGCCCTTCCCGAAGCAAGGAAGGTGGTGACAGGGATGTCTGAATTCAAGAATGATCATGAAGGTGTATGTCAGGGTTGTGCCGAAGGAAAGCATACAAGGGGGCCCTTCCCCTCAAGTGTCACAAAGACATCTGATGTCTTGCAATTGATACATTATGATTTGTCTGGTATGTTGCCCGTGACATCCTTGGGAGGATGTTCTTATTATATGACGTTCATAGATGACTTCTCTCACAAAGCCTGAATATACTTCTTAAAGAAGGATGAGGCTTTCATGTGGTTCTGTACTTTCAAAGCCTTGGAGGAAAATCAAACAGGGAAGAAGATCAAGATTTTGAGGACTGATAATGGCACTGAATATGAGACGAACGAGTTCAATAACTTTTGTAGAGAAGCTGGCATCAAGAGGGAGACCACAACTGTATATACTCCTGAGCAAAATGGCGTTGCTGAAAGAAAGAATAGGACCATTGTGGAAGTTGCCCGTGCCATGCTATGTGACCAAGGTCTTCTGATGTTTCTGTGGGGAGAAGCTGCGAACACTGCTATGTACATACAAAACCGACAACCGCATTCTGCTCTGGAATCCAAAACTCCCGAAGAGGTTTTCTCTAGTAAGAAACCTGACGTCTCTCATTTTAGAGTTTTTGGTTGTCTCATTTATTTTCATGTGCCGAAAGAGAAGAGGAGTAAGCTCGATGCTTCTGGGAAGAAGGGAGGAGTGAGCTGGATGCTTCTGGGAAGAAGGGAATGTTTGTGGGCTACAGTGAAACTTCGAAGGCTTATAGAGTCTATGTGCCTGGTCAAAGAGAAGTGGAGATATGCCACGATGTTACCTTTGACAAAGATGTTTCCCTCAGGAAAGTAATCAATATTTCGAACTCTGAGGAAGATCATGGAGTAAGGGTTGGAAATCAAGAAGAACAAAAGGATGAGACGATGCCCGATGTTGAAGGACCGATGGACCCTATTGATCCACCTCCTTCAATGAAGAGAAGACCATCATGGCTCAAGGACACTCTCGAGGATGCCGAGAGACATATGGCCCCAAGCGAGACATTCCGTGAAAGCAAGAAGCCAAATAGATACCAAGGGTATCTAGCAGCCATGAGTACAATCGTACAATCTGAACCTGTATCCTTTGAAGAAGTCGCAAAGCATCAAGTCTAGAAAGATGTTATGCACGAAGAATATGAGTCCATTATGAAGAATGATGTTGGGATGTGGTTCCAAGACTAGAGAACAAAGCAGTTATCGCCTCGAAATGACTCTATAAGATCAAGCATGGATCTAATGGTAGTGGTGAAAAGTTCAAGGCAAGATTCGTTGCCCGTGGCTTCTCTCAAAAGGAAGGCATAGACTATGATGATATATTTGCACCTATGGCTCGATATACCACCATCCGATCTATCATAGCCCTTGCTGCTACGCAAGGATGGAATCTTCATCAAATAGATGTGAAGACCTCATTTCTGCATGGTGAGATAAAGGAAGAGGTGTATATGGAGCAACCTCTGGGGTTCGAAGTCCAGGATCGAGACACCCATGTTTGCAGGTTGAAGAAAGCCCTCTATGGGTTGAAGCAAGCCCCCAGGGCTTGGTACGAGAGGATAGATAACTACTTGATGAAGCTGGGCTTCACTTGTAGTAATGTTGATCCAAACCTTTACTTCAAGGTTGAAAGAGAAAGGCCTCTCATTCTGGTGTTGTATGTGGACGACCTCTTCCTGACATGTGTTGACCCTCTCATTCACCAATGTAAGAGGGAGCTCGCTTCTGAGTTCGAGATGAAGGACCTAGGACTGATGCATTACTTCCTAGGCCTGGAGGTCTGGCAGAGTCCTGGTGAGATTTTCCTTTCTCAAGGAAAATACATTGTGAAGTTGTTGGAAAGATTTGTAATGGTGGATTGTAAGTTCGTGTCGACATCGATGGAGATCAACTTTAAGAAGTTGGGTGGCAACGCTGCTGGGCCCGTGCTAGCAAATCCTACTAAGTATCGTCAACTCGTAGGGGCCCTTATGTTCTTAGTGAACACCCTTTCAGACGTATGTTTTGCAGTGAACGCTTTGAGTCAACACATGGTTGATCCTCATCACATTCACTGGGTTGGTGCCAAGAATTTGTTGAGATATCTTCAGGGCACGATAAACCATGGGCTGAGATACATTGCCGGGAGTGTGACACTCCATGGATATACTAATGCTGATTGGGTTGGCAGTGTGGTGGATCGCAAGAGCACATCTGGATGCTGCTTCACACTTGGGTCTACTTCGATATCATGGATCAGCAGGAAGCAGAAGTCGGTGGCTTTGAGCACCGCTAATACATTGCAGCGAGTATGGCTTGTTGTGAAGCAATTTGGTTGCGAAAGCTCTTTAGTGAGTTGTTCGAGCATGTGCTAGATACCACCGTTATCCTTTGTGATAACCAAAGTGGGATTCGTTTGTCAGGGAATCTCGTGTTCCACGATCGATCCAAGCATATTGATATCAGGTACCACTTTATCCAGGATATGGTACATCGAGACGCCATAAGTCTTGATCACATGGGAACTGATGAGCAAGTCACGGATATTTTCACAAAGCCCTTGGGGAAGGTCAAGTTCCTAACCTTCCGTGAGAATCTTGGTATCGTGGAACGACCCTATTCTGAGGGTCCTACTGGACGATGAGCTCTAGGAGCTCCAGGGGGCTTTGGGGATAGCTTCTTGGAGCTATAAGCAACCATAGGGCTAGGCTTTCCGAACCTTGTTGATGTGCTTCTGCCCCATCGTTATGATATTGAGTTGGTTCACCTCTCTTTGATTTGTGCCCCATATGCATCCTACCCATGGAGTCCCCGAATCATGGGAAGTACCTCTCATTTGGCCAATCAGGTGGGAAAAGTTAGAGACCAGTAGCAAAGACCGATGGACGCATCGAAGAGTGTCGTACTCTCTATGTCTATGATGGCACATGTCCAACCACTTGATCTGGGATCAAGTCTAGTGAGGTTTTGGACCTCCAACTGACTTCGGGTCAGGTAAACCAACTTCGGGTTGGTATGTGACTCCTTTGAGTCCTATCGAGGTTTCAGACCTCTGAGCTGAATTTGTCAGCCGAGAGTGATGTCTTTGTGACTCACCTTTTGTTCTGAAATAAAGAAGCCAGCAAAGCAAGTTACAGCGGGATGACACACGATGTTTGGATGGCACAGGTGGATGGAGTTCTCCCTAGTTGAGAGGGAGTGTTAATTTTGGACAACAATGTCCAAAATCCATGTTGTGATGCTCAGATGAATATGCCAATATTTTTATTGGATTCCTCTTTCGGAGAGGTGCAAGATAGATCTAAAGATCATCTTGATCCGATGAGCAGAACATTTATTTTGAATTAATTCCACTTATGTGCAAGGTCGGCCAGAATTGAAATGTAGGCTTGAAGCCCCAACAAATGTGTCACATGCCCTCACTAATGGATATATATAGGTCAACATTGGGGGTCATTTTCATCCATCACTCATCACACATTCTCTCTCATCACCTGATTGGTTCGATCACCTTGGAGGCTCTTCTTCTCTCACACGTGGGAAATTGCAGCGAAGGAATTTTCTATTTTGACCTAGGGTTTTCAGTGTAGATTTGACCAGCGTTGACTTTGGTCAACGCATGGTCAAATTGACCTCAAACTCTCCCAAATTTCCGATTTCCACAATCTGCATTTATTGGCACAGAAATCGAGGTTGGACGTTGATTTTGACCTGGTTGCATTGACTTTTGTTGCTGCTGTTTTTGCGTTGACCATTGATTGGGACAGCGTTGACTTTTGTTGACTTTGGGTTGACTGATATAGAGTTGTCCGAGAGGGTTTTGTGACACATTCTGGTTGGCTGACCATATTGAGACTTTGTTGGTTGAAGCACCCTATTGACCGTCGTAACGCACCATAACACATATATTTTGCTGATCAAAAGTGTATTTTTGGCTTGTCTTTTGTCGATCTATTGGTATGTTCTATCAGCATTTTACTTTCTTGTTTATGTGATTGTTGTTTGATATTGGGGATAAAAGTAAAGTTGCATCAAGCATAGAACATCTACGAAAATTTACAAGAATCAACAAAATGTAAAAGGCATAAGAGGGGTGGAAAAACAAAGGCCAAGTTGGTCACTCATGCATCCACTATTGCCCCCTCCTCACATCTATACACCCAGGATGAGGATCCACATCAAGTTGGTCCCTTTAACCATGGCACTTGGCCATGAAGTCGTTTACCCTCCGCTCCATTATTCACATGGCACCTATCGATTGAAGGGTGGACCAAGGACATGTCACTTCCCCTTGGGGGTTGAGAATACCTAATAGGGTCGTCTATTAACCAATTCTACCTAGGGAGGTAACACCATTATGTAACCAAAGCCACAATTTTGGAAGGGAAGCCTTGTATGAAATGTTAATTTGCTCATTTCTTCCAAGCTTGCTTCACTTGAGATGTAATTATCATTAAATGTACCTAATGTGAAAGTTGCAACACTGGATATTATGTGTAGTTGGCATTGGCTCCATCTATAGGTCTGGGCAACTTAACTAGGGTCCAGGTCCTCCAGAGGGACATATTGACACCCACAGTGTTGAATCCTTTGTTAAACTGAGAGGGGGGGGTGAATCAGTTTAATGAATTCATGGTCTTGTAAAACTTTCATTTACACTTATTTACATCTTCAATTCATGATTAACTTAATGTACAGCGAAACCACAATCTTAATTAGTGAGCAGCAGGTATTAAGCAGATTAAATACAGAGTATCAACACATAATCATCATGTACATAGACACCAGCTATAAGTGGAAACCCATAAGGGAGAAAACCACATCTTATTATTGTTGTGATGCAAAGGCAAGCTCCAACTCCCTCTCACCACTGATTTTCTGTAGGCTCCAACCTACAGGAGGCTACAACCTTAGTTCTACAAGCTACAACTTGCAAGGAAGCTCCAACTCCCATCTATTTTCTGCAGGCTACAACCTACAGGAGGCTCCTACCTCAGCCAGCTACAACTAACATCTATCAAGCTACAACTTGATATGGAAGCACCCACTTCCTCACTCTTTCATAAAAAATGCTGATTTACCTGGATATCAACTCAGTTATGTTCCTTCTTCACTGTTGTCCACCAGTCTTCATATATGCCTTATATCATCTCTGAACCTTCACAGCTTCTCTATCTGCTCCTCCTCCTTCTTACCCTCTCTCCTCATTTCTCCATTCTCTAGCTCACTTTTTATGCATATCTATGTGACATCATTTATAGAGATTACCCTATGACTGTTTGTATTCCACAGGGAATTCGAAGTGAATAGGTATGACTCTTTGCCTTCCACCTTCTCGTTTTCTTGCCTAGCATATTCGGAAAAATATAACAATATGTATACATTTCAATATTACAATGGGTTATTTCTTTGCCCACGGAGACTTGCCTTTGCATCACAAACAATATAAAATTAATTAAAACATTTACATTTACATTTGCAACAGATATATCTCATTCAACCCTTTCAGTTCTCGGCTCACTGTATGTTTGTCTTTTCTGCTGCTGTAGTGTAACAGTTCTGCATACCTCTGTTCCCTGCAACTCTGTGTACCTTTGCATATCAGATTTTGAAATCTGATCTTCTTTCATTCTTCATCACACATTCAGATTTAATTAATTAAAAATCTTCAATTCTCAACAGAGCTATCTTGCTCTGATACCACTCGATGGCGGGATGCCCGCTCAACCCACAATCTTCACTCTCTTGTTCATGTAAAACTGCATTCCAAAAATGTATTCCAGTTTTTCCCCAAATAATTTTAAATCTGGGTAACCTCAACAATTTAATTTTCTATCTGGGCAATCTTAAAACTACGCGGAAGTTAATTGTAAACTCATGGTTATTAAAACCCAAACTATCCAGCCCAGAATTCTCATCTACTTGCGGAAGCTTCACTTTCAATCGACCCATTCATGGTATCGAACAAACATTCGGTTTTGTAACTAACTCCCTTATGCAATCTGAATGCACCCTATATAACTTTGTTCAAGACCCAATTTACAATATAGCTCTATGGCTAATCGACGCACAATAAACATAATATATTTAAAATATATTACGTCATCCACAGTGATGGTCTCAATTGTTATAACCACTACAATGACCCTTTGACTTTATATAAGGTACTAACAACCATATGAATTCGGTGGGGTCCCACAGCCAATGTTTAATAAATAATTATAACGCTGGCTCATACCTCGAATTATCGACCTCGCAGCTTTGTATGCGATTGCCTTTGGATCTTCCACAAGACGAATCCGATGGAAATCACATTTTTTTTCTCACTGGGCTTTAACACGCAAAAACTTTGCGAAATGGGTGGTATTCGATTAACCACCTTTGCCACGCGTCACATGCCGAATGCTATCGCATTTTTTTCTTTGATTCCGCTTACCATTTAAAACTTATGCGAATACCATAAGTGGTTTCTTAAGACCGCTTCCTTGTTCGTGGTTCCGTTGCGTCTTCACTCAAGGTTCCTTTGCATAGTTCTATCGAAACCCGCCTTTTTCTTCATAACTCCGCCTTCTACTTCGTGGCTCAAGGTTCCACGAACTCCAATCGGCTACAATTCAATCCTATGGAATGAATGCACCTCTATTCTCGATGCAATTTCTAACTTCTGCTCGTAAATAACTCCATCGCTTCACATTCAAACCTACTGCAATTTATCCCTCGATTATGTCTTTAAACTTCATTGCATGCGTTTCAACTGTGCCATCATTCCATCCCAATTCAACCGAGATTTAATTCAACTTCTGCGCCTGCCCAATTTAATTCTCGCCATTTTTTGTTTGACTAAGATTCCTCTGCAAATTCAATAAAAAGCTGAATAGACCCACTACTTACTTCAGCAACCAGGAATCTTAAAAAGAATCGAATCCCCCTTCATACGAATCCCTTTCATGATTTCGATGACCTTTGAACTACCATTAAACTCTCGGCAACCTTACATGTTATTTTGCCACCTCCGTGTGATGATAATTCACAACAGTTTCTTAAGGGTACTCGAAATCATTACAAATGTACTCAGTTCTTCAAGGATCTACAAACACGTCCTTCAACTCAGAAATTCGAATTCAACATTAACATTGAGTTTTTCCATGATATACAGAACACCAATTAAAACCCCCATCACAAGGTTTATTCACGCAATTTTCAGTCGATCAAAGCACAAAATTCTGAATCAATTCTTCTTATATAATAAAATCAAATTACATAACCTTCTCTGGTCCTGGCCTGATCTTCAATTCGATGGCCTTCTATCCTCCTACTCTGCCTCTTGAATAGCTCTCTGCTTCAATTCGCTGCCTTTGCTTCCTCTGCTCCTTGTCTGTCTCCTTTGTCTTATTGCTGGTTCTTCTTTGTTCTTTTGCATTAGTGATAGTTCAGGTGCTGCTCCTTTCTTCTCCTTTTCCATCAATGACAATATTTCCAACATTCTCCCCCTTTGGCATTGATGGCAATACTTTAATACTCTTCTTTTGCTTGATTTTCCTCCCCCTTTGACATCAATGGCAAAGGGTTGCACATTTCCTAGTGTGGTTTCCAAATCTTGTTCATAATACTCTGATCTTGAGGACCTGTTCCATGCACTGCTCACTTGCTCTGGCTCTTTTGTGACAATATTTGTTGACTGATCTCCCCCTGGAATGATGCTTTCTTTTCTGATCTCCCCCTGAAATGATGCTTTCTTTTCATGTCAGAGAGTAACATCTGCAGACACTACCCCTAGTTTGTCTCTTAGATATTTGAATGGCTCTTTAGCAAGAGGTTTTGTGAATATGTCTGTTGTTTGTTCCTTTGTTGGTACATATTCCAACTTCACTACTTTCTATGCTACTTGTTCTCTGAGGAAATGGTACTTAATAGGGATGTGCTTTGTTTTTGAATGAAATACAGGATTTTTTGATATACTTATTGCACTTGTATTGTCACATTTGATTGAAATGGGATCATCCATGCTTACCTTCATGTCTTGGAGAGTTTGTTTCATCCACATTACTTGTGTGCAACATGTTGTTGCTGCTATGTATTCCGCTTCTGTTGTAGATAGAGAGATAGAAGTTTGCTTCTTGCTTAGCCATGCCACCAGACTTTTTCCCAAATAAAATGCACCTCCACTTGTGCTTTTCCTGTCATCCATGCAGCTAGCCCAATCTGCATCTGTATATGCTGTCAAAGTGAAGCTTTTGCTTTTTGGATACCATAGCCCATAATGTGCAGTTCCTTGTAGATATCTGAATATTCTCTTGATTGCTAGTAAGTGATTTTGTTTTGGTGTTGCTTGATATCTTGCCACAAGTCCTACTGCCAACACAATGTCTGGTCTAGAGGCAGTTAGGTATAGCAGACTTCCTACCATGGATCTCTAAAGTCTTTGATCTATATCTGCAGATCCAACATTAGCACATAGCTTGCATCCAGTGATCATGGGAGTTGACACAGGTTTGCAGTCTTCCATTTGGCACCTTTTCAACATCTCTCTTAAGTATTTTTCTTGTGAGATGAATGTTCCTGTGTCCTTTTGTTGGATTTGAAGTCCTAGATAGAAGGTGAGCTCTCCAATCATAGACATCTCAAATTCTGATTTCATTTCTTCAGCAAATCCTTTTGTTAACTTATCTTTGTTGCTGCCAAACATGATGTCATCTACATAGGCTACTACAATTAGGAGATCATTTTCATTGGCCTTTATGTACAAATTGTTGTCTACTCCTCCTTTCTTAAACCCTTGTTTTTGCAAGTATTTGTCCAGCCTTGAATACCATGCTCGAGGAGCTTGTTTCAGACCATATAAGGCTTTCTTTAATCTGCACACATAGTCATGTTTATCTGTTAATGAGAATCCTTCAGGTTGTTCCATGTAGACTTCTTCCTCTAGATCTCCATTTAGGAAGGCAGAGTTCACATCCATTTGATATACCTTGAAATCATGATAACATGCAAAGGCCAGAAACATTCTAATTGCTTCCATTCTGGCTACAGGCGCAAAGGTTTCATCATAATCAAGACCTTCAATTTGTGAATATCCCTTGCATACAAGTTTGGCTTTATTTATGATTACCTGCCCTTGTTCATTCATCTTATTCTTGAATATCCATTTTGTGCCAATGACATTTTTCCCAGTGGGTCTTGGAATTAATTCCCAGGTATTGTCCTTCTCAATTTGGTCCAGTTCTTCATTCATGGCATTTACCCAGTTTTTGTCTTTGCTGGCTTCTTCGAACTTCTTTGGCTCTATTTGAGATAGCATGGCTAGGTATACTTCTTTTGTCTATTCAGCAAGTTGTCTTCTTGTCTGGACTCCCACACTCTTGTCCCTAATGATTTGATCTTCTGGATGATTCTTTTGAGTGTGTCTTGAGGGACCTTTTGAGTTTAATTCAGTATCTTCTGTTGTCTTGCTCAGTTCATCATTATCTTGGTTCTCTTCTTCATGATCATCTAGAGGATTGCTGCATCTTGTACTTCTTGTTCTGTCTAGTAGATCTTCATCAAATCTTACATCAATGCTTTCCAAAATTTTGTGTAGTGTTTTGTTGTAGCACCTGTAACCCTTACTCTTGTATGCATATCCTAAAAATATTCCTTCATCTGCTCTTGCATCAAACTTCCCCAGTTTTTCATCATTATTTTTTATGAAACACTTGCTTCCAAAGACTTTAAAGTGCTTGATTGATGCTGGTTTACCATGCCATAATTCGTACGGAGTCTTGTCACATTTTGGTCTTAAATGAGCTTTGTTAAGAATGTGAACAGTTGTGTGTACTACTTCTGCCCAGAAGGTTTGGGGAATGTTACTTTCTTGCATCATTGCTCTGGAAATCTGTTGTACTGACCTGTTTTGTCTCTTTGCCACTCCATTCTGTTGAGGTGTACCAGCAATTGTAAACTGTTGTTTTATCCCATGTTCATTGCATAGGTCTACAAAATCATACTCTGTGAATTCACCTCCTCTGTTTGATCTGATGCACTTTAGCTTGCATCCTGTTTGATTTTCTGCCAATGCCTTGAATATCTTGAATTTCTCAAGTGCTTCAGATTTATATTTGAGAAATGCTACCCACATCATTCTGGAAAAATCATCTATTATCAGCATGAAATAAGATTCTCCACTTGGTGCTTTAGTTCTTGAAGGTCCACACAGGTCCATGTGAACAAGCTGAAGAGGTCTACTTGTAGATAGTTTCTCTTTGGTCTTGAAAGATGTGCGGGTCTGCTTGCCCAGTTGGCAGGATTTACATATGGTATTTGAAGGCTTCTTTATGACTGGCATATCTCTAACTGCATTCTTCTTGCTCAGACTTATGATGTGGTCAAAGTTTAGGTGTCCCAATCTTCTATGCCATAACCATGATTCATCAAGTTTGCTTAGGTGACATGCTTCGTCCTCTTCTTTCACTATATAGACATTACTTTCTGTTCGAACACCTTTGATCAAGGATTTTCTGGTGGTGTTTGATCTTACTTCACAATCTTGGGCTCTAAAAATGACTTCACAGCCTTTATCACACATTTGACTGACACTTAGCAGATTTCTTTCAGCCCATCCACAAATAGTACATCTTGGGCCTTTCCTCTTCCATTATCCAGACTGACTGAGCCTTTTCCTTTGATTTTCCCTGCTTTATCATTGCTGAATGTTACATTCCCAGATTTCTTTTCATCAAAGGTTACAAACTTGCTTCGATCTCCAGTCATGTGCTTTGAGCATCCACTGTCCAAATACCATTGGTTTTTTTGATCTTGAGCTATTAGAGCCAAGTCACACTTATTCAACTTCTTTTTCCACTGCATGCATCCTTTTGTTTGGTACCTTTCCTAAGAGGATGGACCACATTCTCTGAGAGGACATTTGTGACACTTAGGCCCGATTTGATGGCAGTCAAAGCATTTGATTATGTTTCTGACTGAATTATGTACACGAGTGAATTCTCCATTGTTCATCCATCTCCTTGAGTTTCCATACATCAGTCTTTTTCCATTCGTTCTGCACTCCTTGGCTTTATGGCCAAACTCTTTACAGTAAAAACAATACCCATAAAAACAATTAGCGTACCTGATGAAGGGTTGTCTTCTCCATTTGGTTCTTGAGGTAGTCTTTTCACTTTTTGCATCCTTTGCTGGTTGGAATCGATTCTCCTTTTATGACAATATGCAGCAATATGTCCCAGTTTGTGGCAGGCATAACAAGTGACCATTTTCATAGGGGGGAAGAATCTACTTTGATAGCTTTCAAATTTTATATATTCAGGAGTATATAAGCCTTTTTCAATTGACTGTTTATTTATTTCATTCTTTGTCATTTGAGGTTCCTTCTTGTTTCTGTTTACTTCATTGCAGGCTTCTACTTCTGTAGGAACCTTCTGGGCTGCTTCATTGTCCTTAACAGCTTTTACAAAAATGATATTTCTGTAATCTTCTTCCTTGGACTTACTTGTTTCTCCTTCGTGCCTATCCCAGTCTTTATCAAGGGAGATCTTTGAGCATTTAGAATTTTATTCTACTGTTCAGAGCTTGTCATCTGAGAAGAGTTCATTGACAATTTCCTTTGGGAGTTTTCTAATTTCCTTCTTAAGCATACTACTTCTTCTTCCAATTTCTCTTGCTTCTGAATTTTATCCTCAATTTGCTTAAGTAGAGTGTCTTTTACCTTCTTGGCTTCTTCAAGCTCTACTTTCAACTGAATGAGGTCTTCTGAATTTTGTTTTTCTCTTACATATTTGAGGAGAATGTCTTACTGTTTTCTGCACTTTAATTTAAGTCTATCTATTTCCTCCAAGGAACTTCTTAGCTCCCCCTCAAGATCAACTTCACCTTCTTCCTCATCTTCTAGAAGGAATCCTTCAAGCTCTTCCTTGGCCATCAATACAAATTCAGAGGTTCCTTCCTCATTTGAGGTTTCATTTGAGTTTTCAGATGCACTGCTATCTTGTTGAGCATAAAATGAATTTCTCCTGTATCTATTCCCTTTCTGCCAGTTTTTTGATGTGGTTTTCTCTGTCTCTTGAGTCTGATTCTTTGTCTTCTTATGAGGACACTTGGATGCGTAGTGTCCAACTCTTCCACAATTAAAGCATTTAAATGGAAGTTTACCTTTATACTTGCCTGAGCCTCTATCCAATCTTCTGACAAATTTGGCCTCTTCTTCATCAGAGCAGGAGCATGTATCTTTTTTTTCTTCCTTGTTCTTCTCTGTCTTAAAGGCTGCCTCCCTCACATTTAACTTCCTCTATGGCAGTCTCATCTCATAAGCTGTTAAGTTTCCAAGTAATTGGTTCATGGTCAAAGTTTCCCAGTCAGTTGTTTCTTCTATGGCAGAAACCTTGGGATTAAAGCTGGATGGTAAAGATCTTAGAATCTTTTGAACAATTACACATTCTTTTATGGTTTCTCCTAGAGCTTTCATGTTATTCACAATTTCTGCAACCCTTAAGAAGAAGTTGGAAATGTCTTCATCATCATTCATTTTTATATTTTCAAACTGAGCTCTATAGACTTGTAGTTTGGCTATCTTCACCTTTTTGTCTCCCTCATGGATGATTTCTAATGTATCCCATATTTCTTTGGCAGTCTTGTTGTGCATTACTTTGATAAATTATGCCTCACACAGTCCACTTAAGAGAGCATTCATGGATTTTTCATTAGCTACAAAATCTAGTTTGGCATCTTTCTCTGAGTCAGACTCCTTTGGGGCATATCCCAATTCCACAGCAACCCAAAATTCTATTCCTAAAGACATTATGTACGTCCTCATTCTTATTTTCCAGAAGGCATAATTTGTATCGATGAAAAAAGGAGCTTTATTAGTTGAGCATCCTTCTAGACTAGCCATCCTGGGGACCTAAGATCTCCTTCCAGTTGTTAAACTGATACAGAAGGAACTGGCTCTGATACCAATTGTTAAACCCTTGGTTAAACTGAGGGGGGGGGGACGGTGAATCATTTTAATTCAATCATGTTCTTAATAAACTTTCTTTTATGCTAATTCACATCCTCATTTTGTGATCAACTTAATATACAATGGAACAACAATCTTAATAAGTGAGCAACAAGTATTAAGCATAATAAATACTGAGTATCAACACATAATCATCATGCATATAGACCATAGATATAAGTGGAAACCCATAAGGGAGAAAACCACATCTTATTATTGTTGTGATGCAAAGGCAAGCTCCAACTCCCTCTCACCACTGATTTTTTGTAGGCTCCAGCCTACAGGAGGCTACAACCTCAGTTCTACAAGCTACAACTTGCAAGGAAGCTCCAACTCCCATCTATTTTCTGTATGCTACAACCTACAGGAGGCTCCTACCTCAGCCAGCTACAACTGACATCTATCAAGCTACAACTTGATATAGAAGCACCCACTTCCTCACTCTTTCATAAAAAATGTTGATTTACCTAGATATCAGCTCTGTTCTGTTCCTTCTTCACTGTTGTCCACCAGTCTTCATATCTGCCTTATATCATCTCTGAACCTTCACAGCTTCTCTATCTGCTCCTCCTTTTTCTTACCCTCTCTCCTCATTTCTCCATTCTCTAGCTCACTTTTTATGCATATCTATGTGACATCATTTATAGAGATTACCTTATGACTGTTTGTATTCCACAGGGAATTCGAAGTGAATAGATATGACTCTTTGCCTTCCACCTTCTCGTTTTCTTGCTAGCATATTCGGAAAAATATAACAATATGTATACATTTCAATATTACAGTGGGTTATTTCTTTGCCCACGGAGACTTGCCTTTGCATTACAAACAATATAAAATTAATTAAAACATTTACATTTACATTTGCAACAGATATATCTCATTCAACCCTTTCAGTTCTCGGCTCACTGTATGTTTGTCTTTTCTGCTGCTGTAGTGTAACAGTTCTGCATACCTCTGTTCATTGCAACTTTGTGTACCTTTGCATATCAGATTTTGAAATCTGATCTTCTTTCATTCTTCATCACACATTCAGATTTAATTAATTAAAAATCTTCAATTCTCAACAGAGCTATCCTGCTCTGATACCACTTGATGGCGGGATGCCCGCTCAACCCACAATCTTCACTCTCTTGTTCATGTAAAACTGCATTCCAAAAATGTATTCCAGTTTTTTCCCAAATAATTTTAAATCTGGGTAACCTCAACAATTTAATTTTCTATCTGGGCAATCTTAAAACTACGCGGAAGCTAATTGTAAACTCATGGTTATTAAAACCCAAACTATCCAACCCAGAATTCTCATCTACTTGCAGAAGTTTCACTTTCAATCAATGGTATAAATAAGGACCCATTCATGGTATTGAACAAACATTCGGTTTTGTAACTAACTCCCTTATGCAATCTGAATGCACCCTATATAACTTTGTTCAAGACCCAATTTACAATATAGCTCTATGGCTAATCGACGCACAATAAACATAATATATTTAAAATATATTACGTCCTGCACGGTGATGGTCTCAATTGTTATAACCACTACAATGACCCTTTGATTTTATATAAGGTACTAACAACCATATGAATTCGGTGGGGTCCCACAGCCAATGTTTAATAAATAATTATAACGCTGGCTCATACCTCGAATTATCGACCTCGCAGCTTTATATGCGATTTCCTTTGGATCTTCCACGAGACGAATCCGACGGAAATCGCATTTTTTTTTCTCACTGGGCTTTAACATGCAAAAACTTTGCGAAATGGGTGGTATTCGATTAACCACCTTTGCCACGCGTCACATGCCGAATGCTATTGCATTTTTTTCTTTGATTCCGCTTACCATTTAAAACTTATGCAAATACCATAAGTGGTTTCTTAAGACCGCTTCCCTGTTCGTGGTTCCATTGCGTCTTCACTCAAGGTTCCTTTGCATAGTTCTATCGAAACCCGCCTTTTTCTTCATAACTCCGCCTTCTACTTTGTGACTCAAGGTTCCACGAACTCCAATCGGCTACAATTCAATCTTGTGGAATGAATGCACCTCTATTCTCGATGAAATTTCTAACTTCTGCTGGTAAATAACTCCACCGCTTCACATTCGAACCTACTGCAATTTATCCCTCGATTGCATCTTTAAACTTCATCGCATGCGTTTCAACTGTGCCATCATTCCATCCCAATTCAACCGAGATTTAATTCAACTTTTGCGCCTGCCCAATTTAATTCTCGCCATTTCTCGTTTGACCAAGATTCCTCTGCAAATTCAATAAAAAGCTGAATAGACCCACTACTTACTTCGGCAACCAGGAATCTTAAAAAGAATCGAATCCTCCTTCATACGAATCCCTTTCACGATTTCGATGACCTTTGAACTACCATTAAACTCTCGGCAACCTTACATGTTATTTTGCCACCTCCGTGCGATGAGAATTCACAACAGTTTCTTAAGGTACTCGGAATCATTACACATGTACTCAGTTCTTCAAGGATCTACAAACACATCCTTCAACTCAGAAATTCGAATTCAACATTAACATTGAGTTTTTCCATGATATACAGAACACCAATTAAAACCCCCATCACAAGGTCTATTCACGCAATTTTCAGTCGATCAAAGCACAAAATTTTGAATCAATTCTTCTTATATAATAAAATCAAATTACATAACCTTCTCTGGTCCTGGCCTGATCTTCAATTCGATGGCCTTCTATCCTCCTACTCTGCCTCTTGAATAGCTCTCTGCTTCAATTCGCTGCGAGGAGCTGAGAGCCATGGGACTCCAGACAATTGTAGAGCATCACTTGCATCCTTGGGCACCTCCAACACCCACAACGTTCCAGCACTTTGCCCCACAATGTTGATTTTTATGGGATGATGCACCTGGACCAACATGCCCCCAACCGTCTTAGCACTAATCAGATGGGATGGCAGCTAACCCAGGGCCCACATGAGGATGGTCTCACACATTGAGACATGGAAGGGTTGGCAGTACCTTGAGAGCCCTCAATGTTGTTGCATAGACAAGGATTTTGGCCACTTGGAGACCCATGAGACACCTCTGTGCTCCAAAGTTAAAACTAGGATCCACAAAAGGGAGATTAAGAGATATCTAAGGGCCAACCCCTAGAAGATGATTTTAGAGGGCTTATACACACTTCAGGGCACCCTTGACCCTCAACGCTTGCCTAGAAGAGGCTTATGCTAGCCTGACATCAGCATTATCATCATTTCGGCTCACACATGTGAGTTGTTTTGAGTTTATTACTTACGCTACTAGGTCGCCTTGTGACCTAGCTTGTATTAGCACATCATTTTATAATTTTTAGGGGGCTAATAGGCTAAATTAGAATTCAATCTCCTCATATAATAGAGGGATACTTCTTGTCATTCATCATCACATCACTTGGATTTCAACCTCTTCGATTGTTTTCAACCTTCTTTTCTTGGGATAAATTCGGATATATTGATGCACTTTGACATTTGGAGCTAAAATGTCTTGCTTTGGAGCTATTGTTTGGAATCAATGATGGAACCTTTGTGCATGTTATCTTGTAAGTGTTATTCTTGTTGAAGATCAATTTTTCTATGTCTATTGTATTGAACATTGTTGATTCTAGTTTATGCTATTGTGCCCTAATTGTTGAAAATAAATTAAATGTTATCTAGATGAATTATTGCATGCACTACTCATACACAACATGTGAATTGAATGTCCTAGTGGTGATCTTTCATTAGCTCTCCCGTGGAAAATTGATTTCCATTACATGGGCAAGTGTTCAAGGTTTTGGTGCTAGGGCATCAAGATTTTGGCCCCCTTAGTAACTTTCTAGCAAATCTATCACATCATAGACTCCAATTTCCCAACGAACAAGGGACCAGTCCATATAGTTGGTGATCATATCTCATTTTTGTTGAAATATGTAACTAGGTCTGGTCTTCATAATGACATATGTAATCATGATTTTATGTATTTGTTGTAAAGAGAAAAATAAATTTATTACTGTCATTCTTGAGGCATGGGTTTCATGCTCAAGGGAAATTTATTTTTAGGTCAAGCACCCACTGAGTGCTCCTAGGACTTATCATTAAGTCTACAAGTCAATTGAGTCATTGTCATGTATGGAAGACCCTTTTGGGCATGTTAGATACTGTAAAGAATAAATTATTTGAGTTAAAGTAGAGTCAAAAGACCCTCCAAGACCTTGTCATGAGCTAGCAATCAAGTTGGCCTTCAAAAGGAGAAGTCGACCTATCTAGAAGGACAAGTCGGCCTATTGGACACTTGAGAAGCCTATATATAGAGCACTTGGCCTCACTTGAAGAGACCATCCATGCATCTCACAAGGAGTTTGATAAAAGCATAAAAGAGATCAAAAGAAGAGCGAGGAAGAGAAGGTGAAACCAGTAGAAGAAAATCAAAGTTTTTGGGTATGTTTTCAGCTATATTCCTCCACACGTGCGAAGTTTAGAGCATCACCTTGCTGCAATGAAGACCGAGTTCTAGGAACCGAGATTTCAGTGACAAGAAGTCTAATTTGCAAATCGAATTGACAAGGAAGAGAAGGCAAGTCAAGCAAAGGAGAAAAGAGGCAAATTGATCCATATTCTAGCCACACATGTGAACTAGGGTTTCTGCAGAAGAGGTCGAAATTATAGACCTGCAACAAGAAGCCGAAATTATGAAGAAGGGCTGAAATCTGAAGTTGTGAAGCAAGTTTGACCAATGTTGACTTGGAGGAAGAGGAGCTCATCAAGGAGAGGTTTTGACTTGGTCTTGGAGGGGTCTTGGTCAAAGGTCATAGGTCTTGGAATTTGTCAATTGAAGTTCTATAAGAAGAGAAGAGTTCTTGTGGGTTTTTTCTCTCAAGAGGAGAGGTTTTGGCCCTGGCAAATAGCCTACATATTGTGTCCTCTTGTCCCATTGTTCTTTATTGTTTGGTAGTTGTTTGATGATAAAAAACACTAACTATAATCAAGTGAAAGAAGAAGCTAATCAATTTAAGTAAAAATACATCACAAGCAGTTATCAAAGTAAGAGAAATTACCTAATATGTTGCCCCTAGATTTCTCAACAATTTTTATCCATAAAATTTCTCTCCAAATTTGGCCCCTTTAAGGCCAACCTTACTAACTAGGGCTTGGTGTGAATCCCTAGGCAAGGAAAATTTTTGGTATTGGAGAGCCTAAACATCATGAGGATTGCATTTGCCACAAAATCTATCCTTTTGGTGGGCATCCGCTTCAATCTTGTCCATATATTTATTTGCCCTAGTTGTTTGCCCCAAGAGGGAACCATGAGTTAATCTTGCTTCAACTTGGGGGCTTGTTGAGGGCTTCATGAGCCTTAGCCTTGCTTATACACATTGTAGGAAAACTTTCCCATCTTGATCTTGGGTTACTCCAACACTCATCAAATCTATCAAATCGTAAGTCTTGTGCCTTGTATTATAGGTCTCTCTATAGAAAGTGAATTGCCTCCTAGTAGAGCCTTGAACCCAAATTGTGTCTTTCTTTTGAAATCCTATTTAGGTCACCTTACTCATCAACATAAAAATACCTATTTTAAGGAACCTCTCTCATACTGGGACTCCTCCCATCAATGAAAGTCCATAAAGAGCAGGGGGTGTTGGTTATGGTGACAATGGGCCATTACCCCATTGTTGTCCCTGTGTCTAGGCCCAGTAAATTGTCCCCTTCGTAGGCCTGCTGGATTTTGCTGCAACAGTACCTGTGATAAATTCCACTAGCATTTATATACTCCTAAATCAGAGGGACTCTACCAGACCTGTACCTATGCCCTCTCAGCGATATTTACCTTGATACTAGTACATTCAAATTTCAAACCAATTGAGCTAACCCACTAGGCTGCAACCTGCAATCGGCAGAGAGAGAGAGAGAGAGAGATTTAAATAAAACATTATCTTGCAAGAAAATAAAAATTATACACATAAATAACACTTTAGAATGTGTTACAAGTTACAACCCAAGGGGTAACTACCTCAAAGATCCCTCACATGGGTGTATTGTTGCTGATTCCACAAGCCTTCTTACTTCAACTGTCTGGACTCGAATAGTTTTCTAATTTTTCTCCTTCAGATACATCAGTGTGCTAGCTCAACTGCAATATATCAGATGCTCCACCCTCACCTCTCAGATTACAAATACACATATGAATGGTACAGTTTGGTTACAGCATATTTTTTTGTGATATTCCATGCATTGGTTGTTTTACTTAGATGTGATACTATAACTTCTTTGATATTTCTGTGAAAGTGGTAAACTCTAATGAAATCTAATAACACTTCATAACATTAGACTTTTATGCTTTGCCTAGTCCTACCATGTGGGACATGATTTTCTTTTAGAAGTGATGTCATTTCTTGGGTCAGCTTGCACTACCTGGAAACTAATTAAGAAAGTGTCTTACACATCCATGATCATACTTAACACTTTATATTATACCTCTTCACTCCATTCCATTCACAAAAAGACTTTCCCCTTTCATTGTTGGCTTGTCAAAGATCACAAAAGGGCCTAAACAAAGAAAATCTTGTCACTAAAGCCAAAAAGCCTAAGAGGTGGAGAGCAAATCAAATCCAAAGCCAAAATCCCAAGCTTAACATATATAAACGATAATTTTCGTAATTTGTTGACTATGTTTATCATTCCTCTGTCAGTGTGTGCGGGGAATGGGGGAGAGGGAATGGGGTGGTGGGGGTGCTAGTACTGTGCTAGTAAGTGCCTGGATTGAATCTCCAGACCAACAGGTTCAATAGAAATGTGATCCACAAATATGGAGTAGCATCCCTTAGCTTTCCCCACGAAGTTTTCCTTGAAAATTAAAAACTATATATAAATATATATTATTTTGAATTTTTTTATATTTCTGATTTTTTTAAATTTGTCATTACCATGCCATCCCCATTCTGGAAACCATATCAGCTTCTAAGTTTCATGCAACTTACATGTAAAGCCTACAATTCATTTCAACTTCAGAATTCTATAACGCTTTACGTATTTACTCATTCCAAACATCAAGTATAATATCATTTGCAGGTGTAAGTCTTACACTTGTATGCTTGATAGATAGAAGGAATACTAGGCTCCATATTATATTAATCATTCATGCAAGAAACAGAGCTTGGTTCATTGGACACAGAAACAAGACAAGCAAATGGAAGTGTAGAGAGACGCACAAAAACTGCATCACCGTGCACTGTGATCACAAGTTCTGTTCTATCTGTCGGATCCTTGGTTACAAGTAATGAACATTTTGGATTTGCCAGTAGATCCTGCAATCACCAGTACACGTCATACGGGTGTCTCAGATTATGATACAAACAAAATGTTGAAATCTGTGATCTATTGCAAGCTCAATGTAATTCTTATCATCGTATTGAAGATGAAATGAAAAGGGTGACAAACAATACCAAAAACTCAACATATAATTTTCACTGAAATTATGCCAGCAAACATAATCATGGACAAACCTTAGTATGAACTGCAAGGCTGCTAATTGCTAATATTGGACACCCATCTTCACCACAACAAATGTCAACCATTGATCCTGATGGATAGCCCTCGTAGTGCTGCACATCCCAAGTAAATAAGTCCAGTAAATGCCTTTCGTATAATGAAACATTTAGGATAACAAATATAATTAGTAAGTAAATACAATTTAAGCACAAAACCCAAATCCAGACGAAAACAAAGTGAAATTAGACACGTAAAACATGTCTTACCATTTGGATAGATAGATTAAGTGACGTATTTTAAGTTTTTTTCAACATCACAAAGAATTAAATCAATTCGAAAAAGACGAATGTATAGTGAAGAAATCAGACTTACTAGTTAGTAATTAGTAACAAGAGTTTAAAAATACTCATTGTTCTTAGAGTATGTTGACTCACAGAATTGGATTATTTGCTAAATTGCCTGCAATTTTACATAATGTGATCACTGATGACTGATACCTTCTCTAGAATAAAAATCAATGACAAAAAAAATCCAAGGATGACACAAAACATTTCATTGCTGAAAGCTTGTGTGTTAAAAATTCCAATCTATTTGAGTATGAGGTCCACCACCATCTAGGTCATTATATCAGCCTTATATTCATATCTTGGAATATATGCTCTATACGGACCTAATTAAACGTTTCAGCATTTACATGATCAATTCACACACCATTTCAATAGAACATAATCGTCCAGCTGCAAGATTAATTTATCAAATGCCTCCCATGCAATCTATGTTGGTGATGACAAACAGAGAGTAAGAGTGTTACCCACCAAAATGGGTAACCCCATAGGAGAAAATTTGTCTCCTACATTTGACAGCCAGCTGGCCAGACAGAGCCCCTGATAGCCACTATTTGACAATGATATGCCATATACCTCCACCATTTGCATCAGCCATGTGCCTCTTACCATCTGGCATTGCCACTTGAATGAAGGTGGACTACTATTCAAAAAATACTTTGATCATTTTGCAGTTGGGTGTTTATACTTGTTTGCTTTGGGCATTTAGTATGGATAAATGGGTGATTTGGAAGGTTGACTGATCTTGACTGTAAATCTGTTCTCTCACCTTACTAGTGTTGAATTTTCTACAAAATATACGATAGAGACCAATTTTCTGATCTGATAATTACTACCTAATGATCTTTAACAATTTATCTCATGTCACTAATATCATTGAGCAATTATACACAGAAAATATCAGCAGGCGCAGCGAAAACAGTGAGATCATAAAGAGACAACCATGCACAATAGAAACAACATATTTTTCCTGGGGAAACACAACCTTGGGAGAAAACCCAGCGATTTTTCTTCTAGGAGAAATTATTCATTGTTGGGAAATCCATAGACGTAGCAGTTAAAACGATTTCCCTTATTATGACATTAACTTGTGATGTTTTTCATTATTAGTATTAGATTTCTTAATTGTCCTTTCTTATCATCAAGATTAATGCCAAACAACAAAAGAAGAAAACACAAGATATCGGCACGCTGCCAGGGCAAAACCCCCCTCGAGGGGAAAACCCAGTCACAAATTCTTCCTTTAGTAGATTCAAGATGAGACAACCAAGACCCTTACAACTTAGATTCGAGACTAACTCCATCCATCAAGTCAACCTTGTCATGCTTCAATTCCATTTCTCCTATAGCAGTCAGTCTTCTTTACTTGTCCTTGAAGAGATCACCTCTGCAACCAATCCAAGCTCCTTTATGTACCAAACTGAAGTCACCTTCCTTCTGAAGTAGCACCGAGCTGAAGTAGCACCGAGCACTCTTGTGATATCCAAACCTTTTACTGTAAAGACACTGAACATGTATCTCTGAAAAACACTATACGAATTCTCTGAGATCCCCGAAATTCTTCACAGAGATACCTAAAACTTTCTCTCTGAAATCTGAGCTTCTGTTCCATGAGAAATGTGAGCTTCTAGGCTTGTATTTATAATTGATTCCACATTGAAATGAGCCGACATAACCAGGTGAGGAGATGTGTCATTGTAGTGAGCTGACATGTGTTTTTCTGAGTTTAGCCAATATGATAAGGATTATTTTAACAACAAGGAGACTACATGGATGGAGGAGTCTTCACATTTTTACTTTGTCAATAACCTAGAGCCTACAATGGAGGCTTGACCTATACAATTGACCCAAGCGTGAAACCCATGCTTTAACAAGTCAAATAAAATAATAAGAAAAAAAATTTGACAAATATATTACATTTTGACTTCAAGTACAATAATGAAGACCGAACCTAGTTACATTTTCCAACGCTCCCTCTTAACTAGGGAGGTATTCATATTTACATATAACCAAGGAGGTACATGGAAGATCTCAAACCACATCATCTATGAAGAAGTTTAGGCACAGCAATGCCATGGACTAGATTCCTGACCAGGGCAATCTATCCATTGGGCTCTCAATAATTTAGGCACCGCAATGCCACAGACTAGATTTCTGACCGGGGCAATCTATCTGGGTGGGACTAAGATGGACTCAAGTTTTCAGCCTCTCTAGGTACCATCAGGCTTACTTGCTAACCATCAACCCAAGGATCCAGGTGTGTGTAGAGCTCAATGACCAACGCCACCTTTCCAACTTTGGGACCTAGACATCACCACAAGTGTCGGCCAGATGTCCTCCCAAACAATGCTTCACTCACAAAGCCTCAACACTCCTTGATCCGACAGATCAAGTATAACAAATGTCTCCCGATCAAATTGATAGGTAAGCAGCATGCTATCAAAACTTTCGAGAGATTTACCTGTACAAACACAACCCCAATCAATAATATACTTTTACATGTACATAATCAATTACAAAGCTTCGGTATCTTCCAGACAACTTGATGTTGCTTCTCAACTTTCCATAGTAGGACTATCAACTGAATCTTTGACAGAAGATTCCTCAATCATACATTTTCCTTCCTATTTTTCATGCAGCAACATATCCTTTGAACTTCATCCTTTAATCAAAACCAAGCTATGCCCTCCCTCTTAACCAAGGAGCATCTCTTCATCCAGACCCTCTTAATCTTAGGGAGATCTCTTCTATTCAGGCTTCCTCTGGGAGATTAGCTTCTTCATCGGAGAATCTTTCATGGTTTCCATCCTTCTTATCAGAGTCATTCATATATCATGCTTATCACATCAACTTTATTTATGATCATCTTCACCAATCTTGAAAATGATGTACCTGCACAACTTACATAGCAAGTACAACCAAAATTATAGAAGCATGAAATTAGCCATATCAAAATTTTATAACAACGGAAGCATTTAGACTAAACATAATCAGCAAGAGACTATACTTCAATACCTCAACTTTTTACCCAGGGTCAGTTACAAACCCTAAATCATGTTCATAGCTCTTCAAGATTTCAAACTCATTATTCTAGGATTCCAATATTCTTTCAATGGCAAGTTCTTTTATATAGAAAACCCTAGAAACAAATCAAATCAGTGAATCTAACAACTTTTAGAATTCGTGTATAAAATATTTCGGTGAAAATCA
This sequence comes from Pinus albicaulis, assembly GCA_034641835.2. Classification (NCBI taxonomy): domain Eukaryota; kingdom Viridiplantae; phylum Streptophyta; class Pinopsida; order Pinales; family Pinaceae; genus Pinus; species Pinus albicaulis. Next base: position 145,836,082 of record CM076581.1, read on the forward strand.
CATTCAAGCAGATTTTGTCGACGCGTTTCGAACCAGCCATTATGGTTCATCATCAAGACAAGATGAGAAATCTGATCTAGGACACACTTTAAATAGATAAGGAAGCTCCAACTAGCCGTTGTAGAATAATGACTAATTTGACTGGAATAAGAAATTTAATATAAAACAAAATAACAGTTGTATTAATATTTCATTCTCCTTTTCTGTTATTTATTAATTTATTTATTATGATTATTATTATTATTATTATTTATTTATTATTATTATTATTTATCTATTTAATTTATTTTTTTTAAATTACCTATTAAATATTGTAAATAAGAATTTATTAAAATCATAAATCCTATAATTAATAATGTTAGATCATTATTAATTAAGAATATAAAAATATTATATTATATTCAAATCATTTAATTATTAAACAAATAAAAATAAATAAATAAATATTAATACAACTGTTATTTTGTTTTATATTAAATTTCTTATTCCAGTCAAATTAGTCTTTATTCTACAACGACTAGTTGGAGCTTCTTTATCTATATAAAATGGGTCCTAGATCAGATTTCTCATCTTGTCCTGATGATGAACTACACTGGCTGGTTTGAAACGCATCGACAAAATCTACTTGAATGTGATTTTCACCGAAAGATTTTATACACGATTTATGGATCATAGAAGCCAAATTCCTAATAACTTTTAGAATTCATATGTTAGACTCCTCACAAAGATTTCATACATATCTTAGATTTCATACATGAGCTTCAACAATCAAAAACAAGCACAGCTTAATTAACATAATGGAAAGCATCTACTAGGGTTTGATGTAAAACCTAGATTTCCACCATCATCCTAGAACTTCAAAACTTTGACTACAGCTTGTTTCCAAACCCTAGGACTTAAGACCATTAGTAATTTGGTCAACACATATATCTAGGAGATTATCATCATGCATAAGCATATCATATGTGAGACAATATTGATACATTAGACATATACTAACCTAGAATAAGCTAGGGTTTCAACCAAATGGACATATACCTAGGGTTTCATTTCTAGGACTCTAAATACATAACAAGGGTTTTTCTTATAAACCCAACCAAACCCTAAAGATCTAGGGTTTCATAACATAGCGAAGCAAACCCTAGTATTCCAAAATTTCAAAGATTCAGGATCTCATACGAACATCATCCAACCCTAAGAACTTCAAATAGCATTTCACAATAACCCTAAGCAATTTAGGGTTTTAGACATTCACATTAGCATACTCTTAGGTTAGGGTTTTCCAGAGAACCTATCTAGGGTTTTATAAAATCAATTAAGAATGTGAGGAAGGGTAGATTTATCGAGAGATGAATCACCCTAAACAAGAATCTCTATGATTTAATATAGTTGGACATAATGATGTTAGTAATAATAATATATGAATAAACATTTACTATAGGGAAATCAATATTTTGTAATTTAAAACATACCTTTGTTTCTTGACAAACCTTATAGGGACTCCTTGAAGTGCCATGATATTTTGTACCTGTAACAAATACTTCTAGACAGAATATGAGATACCTAGAATATGATTTTAGCTCTCAATTTATAACGTAGGATTTTATATGAAAATCAAGTTTATTCTAATTAATACTAAGATTTTACTTGACATCTTAGATTGCTTTAAAAATCGTAGAAGGTAAGGTTTAAGGTTCTTTTATCTAGGCTAGAATTATATGGACCATGAAAGCTTATAAATATTCGTACCTTGAGTTTTCATACCTTGAACTTCTGTAATTGAGAGATCAATGATTGAGAAGACTTGATGCTCTCCCTGCAAATTGTAAACACATTGTTAGAAGACTAAATTACAAAGATCACAACACTTATTTGTGTTAGAAGTTGTTCTCAATCTTGTTGAAGGCTTGGAAGAAAATAGTTGATCACTCTGAATTTAATCCAAACTAGATCACTGTGACACTTGATCAAAAGCATTTGAACATGTATCTCTTTCAGATTGTGAATTCATCGATCCTTATTCTCTGAAGGTTGATCTGAATTTATTTATTGTGATATTTCTTCTCTGTAATATCACCAAACTGTTGTCACTGTGATACTGAAGTTGATGTGATAGCTTTCGAATTGAGGTTACTGATGTGAAACCGAACTAAAAATGGCACTCAAACTATGAGCACCAAGTCATGTATCACCGAATCTGTGGAGTCTTCAAATTGTAGTATTAACACCAACACCCTTTTCATCGAGACCTACTCACTGTTGAGAGCACTGATCATAGCACCGAAGTCATTTCTTCACTGAAAGCATGCTAGGACTGTATCATCACTTAAAGATACGAACTGTGGAAGCGTAGAGATTATTTTTACACCCTATCCGAGCTCTTTGTAATGACAACGAAACATTTGTTTTGATATCTCGATCATATCACTTCACTGGCACTGAGTTCTGTCACTGAGATTTCATTGAATATATCAACACTTCTCACTGTGAATTATCACCGAGAGTCTCCATTGTGGCTACTGTAATGTGAGTTTATTTTTGTAGTTGACCGAGACTTGTCCACTCTAACATCACTGAAATGTATATACTATATTAGCATCAAAACAGTAATAGCACCGGAACTTCACTGTAGTATATCACTGAGATTTCTCTGAGATATCCGAACTGTGATCCGAACAGTGATGTCCGAATTTCAGAGATAATCTGAATTCTTTTCTGTGGTGGCAGCACATGATCTTGTGGTAGTAGCTCAATATTTCCTCCTGAAATGATGTTCAACCGAACTATTACTTTACTGTGATCCACCTATGATCTGAACTCTATTAAGGCATACTGGAGTCTATTAACTGAGATTCTTTCATCAAACTGTGATCATCACAAGTTTACTTCAGAAGTTGATCTGTTTTATTACACTATGATTTGCACCAAACTGTTTTACTGAGGCTTCTACTGAGCTTACTCCTGTAGTGTCTGCACTAAGATCTTCACCAAGGTATACAGAAATCCATCACTGGGAATACTGCCTTTGACCATGACCATAGCTCTGATACCATGTTGGGAAATCCATAGACATGGCAGTTAAAACGATTTCCCTTATCATGACATTAACTTGTGATGTTTTTCATTATTAGTATTATATTTCTTGATTGTCTTTTCTTATCATCAAGATTAATGTCAAACAACAAAAGAAGAGAACACAAGATATAGGCACGCTGCCAGGTCAAAACCCCCTCGAGGGGAAAACCCAGACACAAATTCTTCCTTTAGTAGATTCAAGATGAGACTGCCAAGACCCTTACAACTCAGACTCGAGACTACCTCCATCCATCAAGTCAACCTTGTCATGCTTCAATTCCATTGCTCCTACAGCAGTCAGTCTTCTTCATACTTGTCCTTGAAGAGATCACATCTGCAACCAATCTGAGCTCCTTTATGTACCAAACTAAAGTCACCTTCCTTCTGAGGAATCACTGAGCTGAAGTAGCACTGAGCACTCTTGTGATATCCGAACCTTGTAATGTAAAGACACCGAACATAATTCTATGAAAAACCCTATATGAATTCTCTGACATCACCGAAATTCTTCACAGCGATACCTGAAACTTTCTCTCTGAAATCCGAGCTTCTGTTCCATGAGAAATGTGAGCTTCTAGACTTGTATTTATAGTTGATTCCACATTGAAAGAAGCCGACATGTCCAGGTGAGGAGATATGTCATTGTAGTGAGCCGACATGTGTTTTTCTGAGTTTAGCCAATATGATAAGGATTCTTTTAACAGCAAGGAGACAACATGGATGGAGGAGTCTTCACATTTTTACTTCGTCAATAACCTAGAGCCTACAATGGAGGCTTGACTTATACATTTGACCCAAGCATGAAACCCATGCTTTAACAAGTCAAATAAAATAATAATAAAATTCTTTTCACTTTCGTTTGACAAATATATTACATTTTGACTTCAAGTATAATAATGAAGACTGAACCTAGTTACATTTTCCAACATTCTTCAGCAAGTTTTACAAATCCAAATTGTTTAGAAATCTATGCCAATATCCAAGTCCAAATACCAGTCAAACCTGGTCAGTTTCCAGCAAGTCAACGCTGGTCAAACCAACTAAAAATACAAAAGTCAAAGCTGGTCAAACAGTTAAATTTCAGCCTGCAGTCATGCTCACTCTTGCGATCAACTCAGCCTGCGGTCAGATCCATACTATGGACAACTCTGGTCAATAGTCAAACTCGATCAAACTCAAACTAGGTCAAATTTTAGTGAATTAGACCTCTTTTTGTTCACACGTGCAGCACTCTAGAAGAGAGAGGATGTGATGATTGAATGATCAAGGTGAAGTGTCACATCATGTATATATACAAGTCGAATGGGTTGAATTTTGACCAACGGACACACCCTTTCATGGTGGGGCCTATTACCACACAGTCTAGCAGGGCCCTAAGGCAGGGAAACCTAAAGGAAAACTACTAGACTAAGTGACAACAATGGGACAATGACCCACTGTCACCTTAGTCAAGGTCCCATGCTCTTTATAGACTTTCACTAATGGGAGGAGACCCAGTAGGAAAAGAATCACTTGGAATGAATAGGTCAATGATTTAGGTGTGAAATGATTCCACTAAACCCATTCAAGGAGAGACACAATATTGTTTCAATGCTTCAAGAAAGCTAAAGGCTCTCCAATAAAGGCCTAGGAAGAGGTCAAGACTAAGGGTTTAAGATATGCAATGGTAATATGTATTTCTAAGGTCAAGACTCTAGGAGATGAAATAAGACCTTTCAAAGGAGTTCTATGTGATGATTTTAATGCTACTAAAAGGTTCTTTGCTCTCTTTGAAAGATCTAGGAAAGGCTTGCACTAGACCTAGGGTTTTGTGACTAAGCGTGGGGAGAAATGCTTCCAAGGTGCTCACTAGGTCAAGGCAAGGGAGGAGAAAGGGTCTCCTATGATTTATTTCACCGAATACAATGCTCATACAACCCTTAAGAGAGCCACCTATCCAAGGAAATACAAGCTAGGTTTTCCTTCTAGGGCACACCTAGGGCACAAGAATTTATGGATGAGTCACCGTGAGAAATTAACCAAAATTGGATATTCTCAAGACAGGACCTCAAGGAAGAATCTTATCTGAACGGAATCCAAAAATTCCTCTAAAGGATTTCACTTGATACCCTAGCTAGTTGTCCGATAAAAGAGAGGCCGAAATATTTGGAGAAAATAAGGAAGAAAGAGAAGTTGATCACCGAACGACTTAGTCCAGTGCCTTTTCCCTTGGGTTTATGGAGTCTTAGATGCATTAGATAAGCCAAATTTGTGTTCAAGAAGGCTAAAAGATGATGCCCTAGCTACCAACTTTCAACAATTACCTACTATTAGAATATAGAGTTTCATGAAGAAAAATAACATTTCATTACAAGGAACATTCAATGCATGCTATACCATGAATAACATATGCAAGAGCCAACCAAATAGCTTTCAAAATGATCTTCAACGAAATTAGGGCACAATAGAATTTATTCTAGTTGCAGCAATTACATACATTAGGCAATTTGCAAAGAAAGATTTTATCAACAAGAGAACTTACAAAATAGTCATGTGATATATCCATCCATATTCAAGAAGTAGCTCCAAGACTAGATCAAAAATCAGCTCCAAATATCATATTGCATCCAAGATACTCCAAAGATTTCGAGAGAAAAAGCGTGAATTGCCTAAGAGAGTTGAAAATCCCAAGTGAAGATAATGAGTTCTCACAAACGAGACTCTTTTATATTTATATGAGTCTCTCTAAACCAAATTAGCCAAATGAGCCCCCAAATTTATTAAATAACGCGCTAAGAACAAGCCTTGGTCACAAGCCGACCAAGTAGCTATCACAAGTTATGAATAAGCCAATCCATATGCAGGCCGAGTTGATGACGACATGACGATGTAGGGTCATTGGAAGGCCACGTCGAGTCCTCTAAGTGCCATGATGAGAGAGAGGGCTCCAATAAATATGAATTAGGTGATGGCCCCTAATTTTCCATGCAAGTCATCATGTGGTGCCCCATAGTGGGTTTGGGGCACAAATACTGGTCTAATGGGTCTCCTAATGAAAGATAAGCCTATAGACTGCTCCAAATGAGGGCTCAGATGATGGTGCCTACCCCCCCAAGTCTGAAACGTGAGACAAACCTCCTTTGGGCCTTGGATCAAATGCCATGATCATGCTAAGCAGGTTGAGGCACACTAGTCCAAGTGCATCATCTTGCAAATAATGGGGGGAAATGAACAAATTGCTAAAGTGTTGAGGGTGCCCATGGCATGAAATGATGCTCTTAACACATGATGGAGTCCCATGGCTCTCAATGCATCCCCTAGTGTGATGTTCCCAATTTTTGTGCATACAAAAATCACTTGAGTTTTGCAAAATTTTGGAAATATTAAAAAAGGGGAAATATTATTTTGTGAGAAAAGGAAGAAATTATTATTTTAATGGGATGGTGGCAAAATAATATTTTATTGGAGGAGAAAGGCAAAATATTATTTTAATGGAGAATGACGGCAAAATAATATTTTATCGAAGAATGAAGGAAAATTATTATTATTTTATTGGATAATGGCGGCAAAATAATATTTAATTGAGAAAGGAGGCAAATTATTATTTTATTTAAAATGGCAGCAAAATGTCTCCTAGTGGAAAATGGACCCCATCAATAAAATAATAGAGAAAAAAGAGAATCTAGAAGCTAGAAGAAGGCTCAAGGGAGAATTATAAACAGAGGATTGGACTCAATTGGAAGGCATTCTATTCTATCATTTCTATTTGACATTGTGAAGAAGCTCAAGCAAGTTTCAAGAGTTTCAAGCGAAACTCAAAGCTAATTTCGGTGGACTTCGAGTGCTACCCTAGTTAGCTATTGGGGAAGATCATTTCAGATCTTCCAATAGTGCTCATTGCAGGGTTCAAGAGGGTTCATTTCATCCTTATTCATTGCTGGTCAAGTTCATCTCAATGAAGACCAAGTTTATTATTGTGAAAGAGGCCGAAATCCTCTATTCCGTGGGTCAAGTTCAGTTTTTCCAAGGGGTCGAGTTCCCCTGTCAAGAGGGCCGCATTCATTCTTACACTCAGCTGGCTGAATTCTATAACAAAGGAAGTATAATAACCAGTCACAAGGGAGCTTGAATCTGGTCTTTGTCTTGTGGGCGTGTTGTAATCAATGAATGAATTGAATTGATTTACAATGAGCAGTGAAACTCAATAAATAATACCACTGTATTTACAAAAACAGCAAGTTTCTACTAAGAAAGTAGAAATAGCAAGTTTCTACTAAGAATATAGAAACAGCAAGTTTCTAACAAGAAACTGCTAATTACAATCATAAATGAGCAGTAAACACTAAAATAGCATTATTCCAATACCCTCCCTTAATGCTCAATCTATTTACAACACAGATAGACCCTCTGAATTTTACAAACTTATCAGGACCAAGAGGCTTGGTGAAGATGTCTCCTGGCTGCTCCGTTGTGGGAACATATAGTAACTGAATGGATCTGTCTTCAACAAGCTGGCGAATGTAGTGACAATGAGTTTCCACATGCTTTGTTCGTTCATGGAAGACTGGATTCTTGGCGAGTTTGAGCACTCCCTGATTATCACAGAACAAGGGAGTAGGACCTGTCTGGGAAACATGCATATCCGCAAGCATACGTCGAAGCCAAACTGCCTCGCAAGATGCCTTAACTGCTCCCCGATATTCTGCTTCTGTCAAGGAGAGAGCCACTGCCTGCTGCTTCTTACTAGCCCATGTGATAGCGTCGGATCCTAGACTAAACACATACCCAGCTGTAGATTTACAGTCATCAACCGAACCAGCCCAGTCTGAATCTGTGTAACCATTGAGTGTAGGATCTGAACTCTAAGTGTACAGAAGTCCATAATCAGGGGTTCCTCTTACATAATGCAGCACACGCTTTGCTGCTATCCAATGATCAGCTTTAGGAGCTGACATGAAGCGTGAAATGTAGCTCATTACAAAATTGATATCAGGTTGAGTGGCAGTAAGGTAGATGAGGCTGCCCACTAACTGCCTAAATAAAGTTTCATCCACAAGTGGTGACGATGACTGAGCTGAAAGTTTGAGCCCTGGTTCCATAGGAGTCGTGGTAGGTTTGCAACCCTGCATTTTGAACCTTTCCACAAGATTTCTAGCATACTTGGACTGAGAGAGAAAGATGTTGTTCTTAGTCTGCCAGACTTCCACCCCTAAACAGTAATGAAGAAGCCCCAAATCTGTCATATCAAAAGTGTTGCACAAATCCTGTTTGATCCCATGGATCAAATGTGCTGAACTGCCAATAATAATAAGATCATCCACATAGACAACCACAAACAGAATATCATCACCAGTATGTTTGATATACAGGTTTGCATCAGATGGACTCCACTGAAAACCATGATCTATTAGGTACTTATCAATTTTCATGTACCAAGCCCGAGGGACTTGTTTTAGACCATAGAGTGCTTTTACTAATTTACAAACTTTCTGTGCTTGATCGGCAACCTTGAATCCTGGAGGTTGCGTCATGTAGACTTCTTCCTATAAGTCACCATTCAGAAAAGCACTCTTTACATCCATTTGATGGACTTTCCAACTGAACTGAGCTGCTAAGGCAAGGACAAGTCGTATGGTACTCATCTTGGTTGTAGGAGCAAAGGTCTCCTCATAGTCTATGCCTTCTTTCTATGAGAATCCTCGAGCAACAAGACGAGTCTTATACTTGTCGAGGGTTCCGTCAGCTTTGTATTTCACTTTATACACCCATTTGCAGCTAATGGGTGTCTTCCCTGCAGGAAGATCAGAAAGGGTCCAAGTGTGATTCTTCTGAAGACTCTGGAATTCAGCCTCCATAGCCTGTTCCCACTCAGGGATGCCCTTAGCCTCTGAATAGGTTTGAGGCTCAAAAACATTGTGTATGTTAGCCATAAGAGCAAAATTTACTGTAGGCTTTTGTTTGCTCTTATTTCTGGAAGTTCTACCTTAAAGGAGTTCATTATCCCGAAGATCACCAATAGTTTTAGCCCACCATTTAGGCCGGAGAGTAGAAGAACCAATATCTGGAGGAGGTGGAGGAGGCTCAGGAACAATAGGAGCAGCAAGAGGAGGACTATTTTCTGAAGGAAGCTCAGGTAGTGCATCATCAAAGACTGATGCTGCATCATCCCTCCCATTAGGTGGACCTAACGGAAGAAAATCACTGTGAGGTTGATCCTCAGAACACTGCTCAGAAGGAAGGGACTGAAAGAACCCTCTGTCTTCAAATACCACATCCCGACTGAAGATAAGATGATCAATGTCTATATCTATCAGCCTATAGGCCTTGTGGTGATCACTATACCCTGTCATCACGAGTTTTTGGCTTTTGGAATCCAACTTAGAGCGCTTAGCACTAGGAATCCAAACATATGCCACTGAGCCAAAAACTTTGAGATGGTTGATCTTAGGCTTTCGACCAGACCAAACCTCTTTTGGAGTCTTCCCTTTAACAGCCAGAGTAGGTGATCGATTAAGAAGATAGATTGCAGTAAACACTGCTTCAGCCCAAAATTTGTTTGGAACACTCCTATGTTGTAACATAGAACGAGCCATTTCAACAACCGTACGGTTGCGACGTTCTACAACACTGTTCTGCTGAGGAGTGTAGGGTGTGGTTAACTGGCGTTTGATGCCATGGGTATCACAGAAGTTGGAAAAAGCAGAAGAACAAAATTCCCCCCCCCCGTTATCTGTCCTAAGAGTTATGATATTACAGCCAAACTCTTTTTCAACTAAGGACTTAAACTTCTGAAAGATGCTAAATACATCAAATTTATGTTTTAAAAAGTACACCCACATTTTTCTACTGAAATCATCTACAATGAGCAAAAAATATTTGCAATCAGTGACTAAAGATGTATTCATAGGACCACAGATATCAGCATGAATTAACTGGAGTACCTTAGATGCACGCCAAGATTCTCCATCCTTGAATGAAGACCGATGTTGCTTGCCAGCTTGACAGGCGTCGTACACTCCCAAATGTTGTGTCTGAATATCAGGTAACCCTAACACAAGTCCCTCTCGAGATAGCTGAGAGAGATACTAAATGTTTAAATGCCCATATCTTTGATGCCACAGAGTGCTGATAGGAGAAACATGAGCTACTAGAGCCACTTCTGGGGAATCACCGGTGTCAAGAAGCCTATATAGACCATGATCCTCTAGGCCAACAGCAACCATAAGCCGAGTGTCCCTCTCAATAATGGAGCACTTGTGCGCACTAAACACCACATCGAGCTGAGGAGAGTTTCTCATAATCTGGCTGACAGACAACAGATTAATTTCCATACCAGGAAAATAGTACACATTCAGGAAGATGAGTGTGTGCCCACCAGACTGGATCTGAACTGTACCTCTGCCAACCACCATGTACTTCTCACCTCTGTCGAAGACCACGGAATCACTGAAAGATGAGAAGTTAGTAAACCAGTCACGCCTGTGAGAGAAATGATGTGATGCACCAGAGTCAATGTACCAGGCAGATGATGGGGCGTGATCTTAGTACCTTTTAGCCATAAAGGCATAAAAAGCAGATTCCTTCTGCTCGAAATGTTCTGCGACATTTGCTTGCTGATGAGACCCTCCCTGCTTCTTCTGTTCAGAAGCAATCCTCTATCGGCAATTTTTCTTCAAATGACCAAACTTGTGACAGTAATTACACTGCACATTTTTCTTCTTATCAGGATCATAAGACTGAGAAGAACCTGTCTTCTGAAATGACTGAGAGGGCTGATATTTGGCAGCAAAAGCATTTTCTAAGGAGGCTGATGAAGCACCACTACCAAACTGTTGTTTCCAATGATCCTGCTACAGAAGTTTGATGCATAGCTCTGGAAACTTCAAATCAACATTAGTGGAGGTAATGTTGAGAGTTTCTATAAAGTGTTCATAAGATTTTGGTAGACTTTTCAGGGTGATGACTACCATATCTTCTTCTTCCATGGTCCGACCAATGGCTTCGAGCTGATCTCGAATGGCTTTAATCTTGTTAAGATGTTCCTATAAAGACATGTGTTCGTCCATCATGATGGAGAACAACTGATTCTTTAGAAAGAAAGCTCTGCTCTTGTCGAATGTCTCGTGCAATTCCTTCAAATGTTTCCAGATTTCGGCAACTGTCTTGCCAGAAGGGATCTGTGGTAACTGATCATCAGTTACAGAGAGTTTGAGAAGCATAACAACCTCTCGATTTCGATCATCAAACTTATCTTGATCTGCAACAGGTGTACTAGGACGAGGCTCTTTGCCCAAAATGCGCTGGTCAAGACGCCTATATTCAAAAATGGTCAACATTCTCTGTTTCAAGATGTTATAATTGTTGCCATTAAAGCGTTGATTGCCTTCCAACATCAGATTGGTTAGTGAGGCCATTGTCGGATATCTTAGATCACTGATCAAAGATTGCTCCGATGCACAAGTCCAGGATCAAACCCCATAAACCTCAGAAATGAACAGAATAAGAGGGAGATTCACGACATACAGATCAAAACCCATAAACTCCACAATTCAGCTCAAAAATACGAATGGTCAGCCAAACGTCAGCAATCCTTTTTCTGATTGAAAAAAAAAAGAATAACAGAGGAAATCCGATACAACTAAAATTCAATGCCCAAAAACAGCATTTCACTAACCACAATTACTACTGCAATACCAAAATGACAGGACATGCAGGAAAGTGGCAGCAACAGCAAGATAGAAGGCGCAGTCTCGGAGATCTGCCAGAGAAAAATTTACCCAAATGATGAAAAGTTGCAATCTGAAAGATCAGTGTATCGAAAACAGTATTTCATGAACTACAATACGTCAATAGTGAGGAGAAACGAGCAACATTCTGGAAGAAATCTGGGCAGCGTTTGATGAAGGGATGCCCCGTAAGATAAGTCGAGCCACAGGGGATCAGAGAAATACAGATGCTATGCAATCAATCATATCTGGGAACCCAAAGCGATAACTCGTCAAGGGGATTAGCAGCGGGGATAACACACCAGACGCCCGTAAACGAGAGATTAGATGGCAATTTAACAGTGTCACACTGTCTGCGTCAATCTGAAGGCAGAGAGAGAGGCCCTGCCCGATTTATAAATTGTAATTCTTATCGAAATGGTGGCTCAGAAATTGTGACGCCAAAAAAAAAATTTCAGACTTGTAGAGAGCTGTTTCGAAATGAAGCACAGAATTTTTCAAATAATGAAGAATTATTTCGAAAAAATACCTAAGCTCTGATACCACAATCAATAAATGAATTGAATTGATTTACAATGAGCAGTGAAGCTCAATAAATAATACAACTGTATTTCCAGAAACAGCAAGTTTCTACTAAGAATATAGAAACAGCAAGTTTCTAACAAGAAACTGCTAATTACAATCATAGATGAGCAGTAAACACTAAAATAGCATTATTCTAATGTTACTGGAAGACGGGATTGATATTTTTCTCATTTGCTGAAGTTCATACCTACTGAGAGTGACATTGTGTTGAAGGATGAGTTGCTAGACAAATTTCCTTGCTGGCTGTAGCATTACTGTGGGTCAATTTTACCTCTTCTGGCTGCTATCACAATCTCTGTGCGAAAGTTATGGAGATTCCTTAATTACATGTGTGCAGAGGGTGTCATTTAGGAGAAAAAGGGAGCCATAAACACTGCTGAGTTTGTACAATGAGGAAAAGCTGATCATACTCCAGAAAATTAAGCTCATAATTCAAGGGGTCAACGCTGGTCCATTTCTGCCTTCAGAGCTGATTTTGTCACTTATTTATAAGCCTCCAAACCAGGTTCTATTGCCCTTATTCGCTCACTGTATATGCTGATTTCAAGCTAAGAAATGGACTGTTTATGACTTGGTACTATCTTCATATTGTCTTATATCAGCAATATATAAAACTTATGGGTTTAACATCAGTTTGTGGGTTGAGATATAAATGTCTATGGCTGATTACTTTCCATGGCTCTCTTATCAGTACATACATTTTGTAACATGATGCTGTGTAATTCTAAATTAATTTCATGAGTGGAAAGGAGTCATTTTTCTATTGTATAGTGCAGATCATTGGTGTATCTCTTATCGAGTTTAATCTGAATGGTATAATGTTGTTTGGAAGTGTTTTTGGGCATTTTTCTAGCATTGTGTTTTTCATCTAAAATTAAATTGAAGAAAGGTTCACCTACAGTAGTTCTACTCTCAAATTGTTTAACAAAACCTCTCGCTAAAGAAAACCCACAACTCAGAAAACCAAGTACCATTTGGAAGAAATTTGAGGGAATATTACAAGGGATGTCAATATGATCTTTTGGTTGGCTTGGGCCCCAGTTAAGTTGCCCAGCCCATGATGAAACCACCTTCCAATGCGTTTTCTCAGCATCAGGTACAATAATTCAATAGTGCATCTAAGTGAACAAAGCTTGTTAATCAAGGGCACGAATGAGACTTGATAATGGGCTTCCCTTCCAAATTTGGGCCTTTAAACATGTAACAGTGTTACCTCCCTAGGTAGGAGTGGTTAATAAACAACCTTATTAGGTATTCCCGGCCCCTAAAGGCAAATATGTGAAAATTCCAAGTCCTAGATCTGGAATCCTACTATAGCAAACTGAATTAACTTCACCTACTTGTAAATTACATTAACAAGTTATTTGCAAATTTCTTCTGTAAATACTGAAGCAATTACTAAAGCAGCCTTCACTTAATTAAATTAATATGTGAAACAAGGAACTGAGCAAAAGAAAAACATCACACAGGACACCGTTGTTTTTGGACAAATGTCCCTCGAAAAACCCAATGCGGGAAAACCGATGCAGTAAATCTGAGGGTTTTATTATTAATCAACAATTATATCTGAATACATCTCTGAATATCTCTCCAAACAATTCATACAGAGAATATCACTGACAGAGAAAAAATAGTGAGATTACCTCACTCTGCAAGTCTCGGCTGATCCAGTAGCTGAAATGACAAGCCCCTAGCACCCACTGCGCTGCCTCTGCGCAGTGATTGTGTAGTCCTGCGTGGGGACCTTTGAAGGACTGCGTCACCTCCTCTGCTGGATTGATCTGCTCTCAAAAAATCCAATTCCAGCCTTCCTGGGTCAGAATCCCAATCTCCCAACAAAATCTCGGACTATAGCTCGGAAACGTTGTGCTGCCTCTGCGTGTGGCCTGCGTGGCCCTGCGTCACCCTCTCTGGGTGCTGCATCATCCTCTCTGGGCACTGCATTGCCTCCTCTGTGTCTATCTCCGCCTCTCTATTGAGTATTCTTAGCCCTGCAGAAGATCGTCCGACCAAAACTGTCTCTTCCCCTCAACTGCGTGAGAATCTCTCGATCAAAGTTTTCCTCTGAGCACTGCTCACTTCAGAAAATTCGATCTCTTGATCTCTCGGTGTGTCTTTCCAAATGACTCTAAAGTCTTCTTTATAGTCTTCTCGTTGAGACTTCAATGGCCGAGATTAGATCTTCAATCAACGACTAAGATTACATTTTGACTTGATCTACTTTTTCTAGAAGTTACACCCATAGTTTAGATTAATACCCATTAATTATTTTAATTTCTTAAGTTTAGACTTAGGGTCTAATTAAAAATAATTAATGTATTAAATAAAACCGTCTCTGGGTGGAATTTCCCAAAACAATTTCTGGGTTATGTGGAATACATGTGTCTAAGCCTCGCCACAAAGTTTGAGACTTAGAGCACATCCGATGCTACCACAAATCAACAAAGGATAGGTCCAAAGTACATCCTTCAATTCATAGGGTTCATGTGAATAATGATGAGATGGATGGGAACACAGGGGTCTCAAAGCCAAATGCCATGGGTTCAAGGGTGGTAATGATGAGGGATGCCCACATATTTAGGTGTATAGGTGTAGGAGGGAGCAATTGTGGATACATGAGTTACCTTGGCATTTGTTTTTCCACCCTTCTTCATTTTCCTTTTGTCTTTTCTTGATTTTTATTTGTATTACTACTCGGGGCTCCAAGAGATGAGAGAATGTTTTGTATGATATAAGCAGTTATTACGCCCTTAAGATGGGGCATTTCACCACCCACCAAGGATTGGGACATGCATGGGTTCCTTAATGATGTGAGGGCACTCACGGGGCCCTAGGAACTAGGGTGATGGCCATAATGAAGGGGTTGAGCTCATGTTTGGCTTTTGCCCACGTGCTAATATAATGTCCCGACCATCTTTTGCATTTTATAATATTCTTTCTTTTTTTTTGTTTCTTGCTTGTGGCCATGATATGCTTTTAACTTTTTTTTTCACTGCATCAACTTCTAGGGAAACATTTCCAGGCCCGACCCAAACATGTGGACAAGGGGAGGGGGTGTAACAACGCTTTATGGATCTAGAGAGGGAAGATGATGAAATAGGGCTTGTAATGTGTAGAGGGGAGTGAAAAACGTGAAATGGGAAAATGGAACCGCGCTACCAAAATCAAGGTTTCCCAAGTAGTGCCCTTCCTGAAGCTATAAGCCAATAGGGGAGATCCCACAGGACTAGGATTGAGGATTAACCCCCCATTTAAGATGAGGGAACAAGACTACAGTCAAAACCCTTCCTTCTCCCAAGTCACTCAATAATCCATGTCCAAAGTGCCCAAGGAAAAACAAGCATAAGCACCTGATTGCACAATGAAAAACATGCATTTAGGATTGGATTGCCCACCTTCAAACATATGCTCTCAACAAATGTGCAAGGGGGCATATGACTGGATCAGGGAGTAGAGATCAAATGGCACAATATATCGGCTACACTGGTGGCTGTCAAGGGTTGTTGGCTACCGGCTGAAGACAAATCTAGGAGAAAAATTTTCCTATGGGGTTGTTACCACTCAAACTAGCAGGGGGACCAAAAAGGGACTCTTAAAGGGACAATTGCTAGGTCAAGGGCAAAGATGGAGACTTAGCCTACTATCACCTCAGCTAAAGCTCCCTACTCTTTTCAGACTTTCACCGATGGGAGAAGACCCGGTATATAGAAAGTCACTTATGAAGGATAGATCAACAAATGGATATGAAGTGACCTCAATGATCCTTTCCCAGAAGAAAGTCAAGAATGGAACTTGCTTGCTCTTTAAGCAAGGTTTAAGGCTTTCTAAGAGGAGGGGAAGATTTAAGGGCTAGGTTAATGGAATGTGACTTGTAAAGGAGTTTCCCAATCCCTAAAATCCTTGCAAAACTCGGATTCCCAAGTTGACTTTGAAGAATTGTCTTTGATAAGAAATGGGACCTCACAGGGCTAAGTGGACCCAGCCTAGGTTAAGGGGAGGGAATTTAGCAACTAATGATGATCTTAACCTAAATAAGGAAGGGAAGAGGATCAATGAAATAATTTCCACTTAAAGGTGCCAAAATGATCCTATCAGGTACTAGCCTAGGGAACACCAGGGAAAAGTTCGGTCTCGAGGTTAGGGCTTGGGATATTTCACAATCCCACTGTCGGAATTTCTTCAAATTTGGAGACCTTGAGGACACACCTGCGTAGGAGAGGCCAGGAGAGCAAACTTTTTCTATGGCTATTTTGCCGAGAAAATGATACCCTAGGTGGCCCAGCGTGGCTAGACATAGAGAGAAGGAAAAAAGGTGAAGAAAAAATGGTTTTAAGGTGATCACCTTATGGTGGACCAGTACCTAATTCCTTTGGGGATATGGAGTAAAAAAGAATGAAGAAAATGGATTTCATTTCTAGCTCAAGGAGGCTCTAAGGGCAACTTCGTTTGGCATTAGGGCAAAAGAGAGTGACCTTAAAACGTTTATACTTCGTTTGCAAATCAAGATGGCTTATCAAGATGAATTCAATCTCTAGCAAAATTCATTCAACACACATGGACCATACATAGAAATATGTTATATAGAAACATAATTCCACAATTTAGCAGTAAATCCATGCAGCAATTAGCCCTAAAATAGTTAAAATCCCATTATCAATGCATGTGACAAAGTAAACAAAAATAGCATTAAGTTCATACTTACATGTAAGAGAATATATCCAACCATCAATACATTTGCCAATCAAGAAGCTCCAAGATTAGAAAATATAATCCAAACATCAAAATTCATCCATGCTCCAACTTCGTCCACCAAGAAGGAGTAGTGAAAATCTCAAAAGAGAGAATGATCCAATCCAAGTGATGATACAAAATGAATTCATGTCACTCATATTGATACACTTCTTAGGAGTTTGAATTAACTAAATGGGCCTACATTAGCCCCTAAAATAAAATAATGTGCAAAGTAACTAACTTTTGGTGACAAACCCACCAAACTACCTCATAAATAAAGTAATAAGCCTCTCAAGACATCAAATGATAAAGAATACATGTCGTTGGGCCCTTCAAGGGGCCTGATGAGATCCATAAATGTCATAATCATGAATAGGACCCTCAAAAGTGATGGACAAGGAGGTGGCCCCTTGTTCTCCAAACAATAAACCAGTGGTGTTTCCAGTGTGTGTGGGGGCACACAAATAACCTCATCGGTCTCCAAGTAGGTCGAAGATGCCTGTAGACCATCTGTAAGGGCTCAAATGATAGAGTAAATGATGCCACATCAATGTACAAGTCTTGGGTCACCTGCCAAGTGTATGGTGCAACTGTGGGGTCGATTGGGCATGGTGTCCCAGGTGCATCTTCCTTTTCCAATAGGTGGATCTTGAGCAACCTTTGAACATCTCTGGGAATCCATGGAGTGTTGTCTACTGTTGTGGAAGCCCATGGCTCTCCACACACAACCTACACGTGCCAATGTAGCCCTCTGGAGAGTTAGGACCCCCTAGAGGGAGACCAAACTCAAAATCGACACCATCTACAATCCAGCGTAAGATCCAATGCATCCCCTAGCCTTCCAGCACAACAAGTCATTAAAGTAATCGGGTAAAACAACTTACAAACCATGGACAACAAGTGGACACTTCATAATGGCATGCCCTTCCATAGTGGGCTTTGGCATGTGCTAATGTCTCCAAGTTCCAAAGGGGGTCAACCAAGTAGCTTATTAGGTGGTTTCTACCTTTAGAGGGGATAGTATGTCCAAGGTACATCTCTCAAATGGTGGTGGCATGTGACAAAGACGTGGATGGAACAAAGAATGAAAGGGGCAACCCTGGGCCACACATCGGGGTACAATGGTTGCTGGAATAAGGGAAGCCCACACCTGGGTATATAATGTATAGGAGGGAGAAATTGTGGTGCATGAGGTGCCCCGACCTTGATTTTTCCACCTTTCTTTATATGTCTTTTGCCTTTTATGACTTTTTCTTTGATTAACTGCTCAAGGCTCAAAGGATAAGAGCATGATGTGTAAGATATAGCAGTGGATACCCCCTTTAAGGTAGGGCGGCTCATTGCCCACCAGGAGTTGGGACAATCATGGGTTTCTGAATGATAAAGGAGGCTCATCTAAGGCCTATGGAACCAGGGTGATGGCCATGGTTATGGAGTAGAGCTCATGCAATGGATTTTGCCCACGTGTTAAATATGTTTGTCCCGACCATCTTTTGCATCAAGTGGTACATTTTCCTATTGAATGAATGTGACCATTTATGCTTTTACCTTTTCTTTTCAGCTGCTTCAACCTCTGGGGCATCGTTCCAAGCCTAACCCAAGGTGGGGGCAAGGGAAAGGGGAGGCTAACCCTATTTGGGCCCAGTGAAGAAATGTGGATCCATGCGGGAAGATGATGAATGGGGTTATAATAAATGGAAGGGAAATGATATATGTGGATGAGGGAGCAGGACCACGCAACCAAAATCAGGGTTTCCCAAGTAGTAGCACCCTAAAACCAAATGGTCAATAAAGGAGATCCCACGGGAGTAAGATCCAAGGGTAACATCCAAAAGAGTGTGAAAATTCCGCAATTGGAATCCTTCTACAGCAACTGGTTAAGTTTCTTCTATTTTGTTAAATAACTAAACAAAATTATTTATTGTTTGCTACCGCAAATAACAAAACTAACACACTGCAGTCTTCACAAATACATTGCGGAAGAAAATACAAGTGCGGAAACAAAATTGAACAAGAATAGATCACACACATCTGACATAGTTATTTTTGGACCAATGTCCCAGGAAAAACCCAATGCAGGAAAAGCAGTGCAGCAACTAAGGTTTTATATTATTATGCAATAATTATTTCTAAGTACAAGTCTATGATTGACAGATCTGTCACATCATGCAGAGAAACTTACAAGAAATAACTTGTGATACAAACCTCACTCCTCCACGGGAACCCGGCATTGAACAACACCCAAAACGGACTACCCTGCGCTATCTTTGCGCAGCAACTGCGTCACAGCTACGATTGCACTTTGTCTCTGCACTGGTCTCTCTATTGGCTGGAAACTGAGGCCTTCTGGCCTCCAAAAAATCTCTCAGGGATCTAGCACTGGCCAAACACTGTCACCTCAGCAAAAGTACAACTTCCCTTCAGGCTTTGCGCAGTGACTGTGTAAGCACTGCGTCACTAGCTCTGTGCTACCTTTGTGGTTCTCTTTGCCTCTTATGTTATGCACTCTCCGACGCAGGAATGATTCCAACTGGAATAACTGCCCCTCTCTACAAAATATCTCTCAATCAAAGTTTCTCTCTAAGCATTGCTCACTGAAGAAATTGATCTCTTGATCTTTACTCCGCCAAATGTGTTTTCCAAATGACCCTTCAAGCCATTCTTATAGTCTTCTTGTTGAAACTTTAACGGCTGGCCCAGATTAGATCTCTAATCAATGGCTAAGATTAAATTTTGACTTGATCCGCCTTTTCTAAAACATTCACAACCATATTCTATTAATTCACTTTAATTATTTGATTTTCCTAAGTTTAGACTTAGGGTCCCTTTAAAAATAATTAATTATTTTAATAAAATACAATCCGGGCGGAATTTCCCCAAACGATTTCTGGGTTATCTAGAATACATGTGTCTAAGCCTCTCTGCAAATTTTGAGACTTAGAGCACATCTGATGCTACCCCAAAATCAACAATCCCTCTTAGCGATGAATGTGTTCTAGCAATACACCCTCTGAGTACTGCTCTGACTTTGTAACATCTCCCTTTGCGCTATTGATGTCTGACATTGTTACCCATCAACTCTGCACAAACATTGCAACTGTACCGTTGCCGACACTATGACTGTCAACACTGCATCTGTACTACAACTCCCTCTCAATTCGGCATTGTGTTGCTGCTGACTCTGTCACTGCCAATTGCTACTGCACTGCATCACAGTTGCTTACTGCAACTGCAAAACATCCAAAATTGGACAAGTATGATGCATCTCAGTGAAGGAGTTGATTGCAATCTGCTGCTATCCTCTGCATTGTACCTCTGGAGATATTGCGCTGCTACTAGCTTCTGCACTCTTCCTTCCTGCACTACTGCCAACTCTACTCTGCACTGCTAAGACTCCGACGCTGCTAACTACTGCACTGTCACTTCAGCACTCCTATGCACCAACTGGCACCTGTCCATCCCACTACTTCTGATTTGGGCTGCCATAGCATGGTGATGATCCGAGAGGTGGACTCCTCAAGGATCCTGCCCAACTTCTAGATCCATGGGTCTACAACTCCAAATCACCCCACCTCCCTCCTCGAGGTATATGGGCAATTATCGGAAATTCCTCCTCTATCTTTGCTGCTCCAACATGAGGATCATGCTTCTCATCCTTGTCCTTCTTCCTGAGAGGACACTGTGTGGCGTAACGTCCCATCTCACCACACCAGAAGCATTTGATCTTTCAAAGATCCTTCTTCCTCCTGCGCTGCTCTTGTTGTCCCTTTGATGCAAGGGCTGCATTCTCCTCGTCCTCCTTCTTGACCTTCGAACCACTGTTGTTGTTGCTCTCAAGTTGACACTTGAGTAAGTCCCTCCTCATCTACTCCTACTGAAGAGTTTCCCACATCGCTTCCCAACCCGACAAAGTCTCTCTGCCTAGGATGCTCTAGAGTCTAGACAAAGACTTGATAGTCTTCGGACATGGAATTTAAGGCAAGTCTGACCATCTTTGTGTCCTGAGTGTGAAAAATTTTGAATGTTACTTATGCAGAAATCTACCGTTAGATCTGGTTATGCTCCTTCTACTTAACTAAGTTATTAACTGAAAAATTCAAATTAATATCAAAGCAAAACACATAACAGACTTTCACCATTTCAGATCTAAAAAAAGTACATGCACACATAGACAAAGTGACACAATGATTTTCTGGACAATCATCCCTGGAAAAACCCAATGCGGGTTTTATCACTCAATAATTTGTAAGGTTGGCAAGAACAAACGACAGAGAACAACATCAAACCACTTTGGAGTCCAGGACCTAGCCTTCTTAGACTCAGAGAGGGCTCTCTTTGTTTTATGATTTAACTTGATAATTATAAGTGTTGATATTAGGCTAGTTATAGAAATTATGAGGGTTGTTTGTTTGATTGATTGTGTGGTTGGACAGATAGAGCTGTGAAACTAATCCATTGGGCTATGGAGTCATAAAAGGCTGAATTGTGCATCAACTTTTCAAGGGCATTCACAGGGCAAGCTAACTATGTAGACTGGATCTTACTAGTAGTGTGAATATGAGATGAAAGAAAGAAATGAGTTCAGTAATAGCTAAAGAGCAGTTAAGAATTCTTTAACTACACTTCAGAGGAAAACATTAAGATTACAAACACAGACAGAATTAAGGTGCTCTCTCAACAAATCATAATCTAAATTTTCTATTTTGCAATCAGAGAAATTGATGCACAGCATGAAAAAACAGAAGAAAAACATTAACACAAAGGAAAGAACATCACCATTAACATAGCTCAAGAATCTTGCAAACGGTCTTTGATTACTAATGTCCATCTCCAAAATTACAGTGCTCCAATATAGTAGTTCTTACAATGCAGGGGCTAACAATATCCAACCCCTGATATTGCTAAGGCATGCAGTATTTATCTAAATACTAAGTCGGTTGCCCTACCTTACTCAGCAACCTTTCATTTATTACAATTTAGCAAAAAATGGACAAGTGTGGCCATGCAAGGCCTGACCAGAAATCTCTAACAACAACACCGCCTCTGGAATTAATTTTGGGCAACTCTTCGTAGATCCAAACGCTTCAGTGGCTCTTCGTAAGATCAAATAATAAAATTGGAGGTGGCTGTGATGGTCACGAAGACGCAACCAATGGTGGTTCTGACATTTGTCTCTGTTTTTCAGAAAATCGATGTTGGGTAATCAAATCTGGTGCAGTGCTGGCCACTTTTCATTGATTGGTGACGGTGCTGATGTGTTCTACTGCCTTTTCCGCTTCTGCTGGTATACCATACAGTTCTGCATTGAACACCCTTTGCCTGACTCGACCTCTTGCGTTCACTCCTTGTCGGGGCTTATTTTACCATAAGTCCTTCATGCCGTGTTTTGGCCTATTTCTTCGTAAAACGTCGTACAAACTGCATCCGCTCGAACTTGAAAATCTTTAGGCCTCAATCTTGGGATCATATCGCATCCGCGCAAACATCGCACTTCGCATTTCGCTATCTTTTAACTTTACCTTTGTACTTATCTTTTAAAACTTGCGATGTGCGCTTTGCGATCAGGCCCCACCGGCATCGCACATTGCACTTCAGCGGTTTTATCATGAACCATTTCACTTATCCTTTAAGATTTGCGATTTGCGATTTCGATCGGGTCCCACCGGCGTCGCACATCGCACTTCAGCGATCTTAAAACTTACCTCCTGCGCCTATCCTGTAAACTCTGCAATTTGCAATTGTGATCGGGTCCCACCTGACATCGCACATCGCACTTCGCGTTCCATAGATTTTACGTTGTAATCTTCCTTTCCTCCTCCAATGCAATTTAACACAGAAAAGGCTCTGCATGCGGATTTGAAATCCTTTGGATTTTTCCTTTGAAACTACATCGCATCCGAGCCTCCATCGCACTTCGCAACTTTTAACGTTTAACCATAAACTTATCCTTAGCGATTTGTGATGTACGGTATGTGGGCCAGGTCCATGTCATCGTGCCACGTCACCTTGCCTTGTCACTGCCACATCACTTCCATGTCATCTTGCCACATCATAGCCCGCACTTCGCATTTCACATTTTTTGTGACTTATCGCATCGCAACTTAAACAGTTTAACATGCGATTTCTTAACTTATAAATGTAAAACTCGTCGATATGTGATATGTGATTTAATCTCCGTCGTTGATGCTCAGATCCAATGGTCCTCATTGCTTTCATGTTGTGGTTTGCCGACCTTGTTTCTTGGCTGACCCGTTCGTTTCTTAGTTGTTTGTGGAATACTTGACTCGTTCGCTACTTTGCCCACGTTCACGACCCAACCCAAATGTGCACGACTTGACCCAATCACATTCACGACTCTGCCTTTGGTGTTTTTCTACATTAACTGCTTCTCTGCTGCCTTTGCTTCCTTTGATTCTTTCTTTGGAAAAGATTTTGAATATTGACATTTATGTACAGTATGAAAAATTTGTAAAGAGAAAGTACACAGTCAGCTTGTGATACTGTAAATTATAGAGTTCTAACAGCAGGAAATCGGTCTCTGGCTACTGGAGGGTTTTATTATTAAGAGTATTTCTGAATACAACAAATCTGGGTTCCAGATTTGCAAAACCCAACAGAGAAATATAGATCTACAGCTCTCCGGCTGTTCTGAAGCCAAAATATCGATTGGTCCACACCCTCAAACAGGATTTACAGCACTCAGCCAAATCTAGGCCCTAGAAACCCCAGCGCTGCCCCTGAAACCCCTGTGTCAGCCTCTACACCCCTCTGCGCTGGCCTGGAAAGGGTTGTGTAACCCTAGGCTGGGTGACGCAGTCCCTACAGTGCCCCTGAGGGTCTCTACGTAACCTCTGAGGGTTTCCAGCTGCCTAACGTTGCCTTGGGAGTGACTGCGCAGCACCTGCGTAGCTGAAGCTACCTCTGCATTGCGCAGCTGCTGCCCTTTCTGCTGCTGATGCTCCTGCTTCTTTGCGTTGCCTTTCCCAAGCTGCTCTGTGTCTCTTGCTGATTCTAGACACTGGGATCAGACCATCCCCTTTGTCTAAACTCCCCTCTCTGCAGCTGAAACACTTCTGAGAATTCTTAGCAAACCACGCCCTAGAATCTCAGCTTAGTTTCAGTGTTCTGCCTCTGTGTGTCTTTACAAATGACCCTAAACCTTTCCTTTATAGCTTTCTCGTTGGGAAACCAACGGCCATGATCAGATCTTAAATCAATGGCTAAAATTAAAAGCAAGCTTGATCCGTGTGACTTAAGACAATTTCATCACATGTTTAATTTAATTAACTTTAATTATTTAATTTTCCTAAGTTTAGACTTAAGAAATACATTAAAATAATTAATTAATTAAATATCTCCTAGAGAGGAAATTTCCCAAATCCCTTTCTAGGTCTTGTAGATCATGTGTACTCTAATCCCTCCACAAATTTTGGGAGCTAGAGCATATCTGATGCTACCCCCAATACACAATCTCAACACTGAGGAGTTGATCCCACAGCTTCCAATTGATCTCAGTTTTCCTGAAGTCTACAGGAATGGATCAATGCACTCTCCCTTCTGCATCCTGGTGGTCCTCATTTTCTCTTCCAGAAACAACTTCCTCTGCTCGGAATACCCCTGACATAGCGTCACAAACACATCCCACATCTCCTTGGCTATCCCTTTGCCAAAGATGTGTGAAACAATATGATCCTTCACTATGTCAAGGATCAACCGCTAGGCTTTAGCCATATTCTTCTTGAAGGCCCTTAAAGGTGTTGCATCCACTGGTTCAACCTGAGCACTGTCGATAAAGTGCTTGAGGTCATGTTCATATAGAAGGAAGGAAATCCTTGCCTTCCAGATAACGTAGTTGGAGGCACCCTCCAACCGGTCCTGGTCAAGCAATCCATTGGTGGCCATCTCACCCAACTATTGTCGATCTGTTGCCTCTAACCCTCTGCGCAGCTGGCTTTACGCACTCCCCACTGGAGCAAGCCACAAATTCTGCTACTTCTGCACAGGAAATCTGAGTTTCTTGGGCAAGAAACTCTCTAAGGTCATAAATCGCCAAAACATGTCTCAGTGACTCTTCCTGACGCTTCTGCACTAGCAACCACTGTTGCGCAGCAAACTGCATCCCTCCAACTGCTAATCTGCGTAGATCTGTTGTGTTTCTTCCTCTGTCTCGGACAAACTGCAATCTGGAAAAATCCTACCTCTCTGTCGGCTAACCCAGAGAGAGATTTTCCTTGCGGATCTAGCCTTTCTGGCTTGGACCGCACACTTCACTGGGAAATTAATTTGTTGCTTTCGCAGCTCTTTGATCCCCAGCTTCTGCTTCAACGCTGGATATACTGGATTTGTTCTTTGCTCATCCTGTACTCAGCTTAAACAAGCTTTGATACCATGTGAAAATTCCGCGATTGGAATCCTTCTACAACAATTGGTTAAGTTTCTTCTATTTTGTTAAATAACTAAACAAAATTATTTATTGTTTGCTACGGTAAATAAAACTAACACATTGCAGTCTTCACAGATACACTACAGAAGAAAATACAAGTGCGGAAACAAAACTGAACAAGAATAGATCACACACACATCTGACAATTATTTTTGGACCAATGTCCCCAAAAAAACCCAATGCTGGAAAAATGGTGTAGCAGCTAAGTGTTTATTATTATCCAGTAATTATTTTTTAGTACAAGTCTATGATTGACAGGTCTGTCAAATAATGCAGAGAAACTGACAAGAAAGATCTTGTGAGACAAACCTCCCTCTTCCACGAGAACCCGACACCAATCAGCACCCAAAACAAACTACCCTACATTGTCTCTGTGTAGTCTCTGCGTCACAGCTACAACTGCCCTCTGTCTCTACGCTGGTCTCTCTGCTAGCTGGAAACTGAGGCTTTCTGGCCTCCGAAAAATCTCTCCGGGATTTGGCACTAGCCAAATGTTGTCTCCTCAGCAAAAGTACGACTTCCCTACAGGCTCTACACAGTGACTGCGCAAGTACTGTGTCACTGGCTCTGCGGCGCCTCTGTGGCTCTCTCTGTCTCTTCTATTATGCACTGTCCGGCTCAGGAATGCTTCCAACCGGAATAACTGCCCCTCTGTACAAAATATCTCTCGATCAAAGTTTCTCTCTGAGCACTACTCACTAAAGAAATTGATCTCTTGATCTTTACTCCGCCAAATGTGTTTTCCAAATGACCCTTCAAGCCATTCTTATAGTCTTCTCGTTGAAACTTCAATGGCCCAGATTAGATCTCTAATCCATGGCTAAGATTAACTTTTGACTTGATCCGCCTTTTCTAAAACATTCACACCCATATTATATATATTCACTTTAATTATTTGATTTTCCTAAGTTTAGACTTAGGGTCCCTTTAAAAATAATTAATTATTTTAATAAAATACAATCCGGGTGGAATTTCCCCAAACGATTTTTGGGTTATCTGAAATACCTGTGTCTAAGCCTCTCTGCAAATTTTGAAACTTAGAGCACATTCGATACTAATCAACAAAGAGGTCTAGGGAAAGAAGCACAAACTAAGCCCACTCTTTCCATCGAATCCCCCCATTAATGCATGACCAAAAGTGTCCATGATACGCAAACTCAATACTCAATTACCAAATGACAAGACATATCTTTAGGTTCGAGAGGCCCACCTTCAAACATACGATCATAACGGATGGGTGAGGGACCAGATGGTTAGTGGAGAAATGGCACAACGAGCGAGTTGGTCGCTACAAGGGGCTGTTGACTGTCGGCTAAGGACCATCTTGGAGAAAAAATTTCTCCTAGAGATATCACCCACAAAGTGGTGGGTAACAGGGGTCACCCACTTTTGGTGGGTAACAAGGCCGACTTGTCCTTTTTGAGCCTACATGATGCCCAAAAAAGTAAAATAAAATTATTTTGATTTTCACAATTCTTCTAGGTTGACTTAGATAACCTCTGAGCATGCAGGAATACCTCTCGATGCTACACAAAAATCAACACTCCCTCTTAACGAGGGGGGTATTCTCCTTGGCTGCAATAGATTTCCCCTTAGCTGAAATTTCTCCTTCATAAGAAAAGTTCAACAGTTTTCTATGTTGATGCATGTCTATAAATCACTCCATCCTGGAGTAGGCAATGTGAGTATCCTAGGCCATTTATCCCTGGCCAAATCAGAATGGCCAGGCCAAAGTCCTTTATGGCTCCTTAGATAAATGTATCAATCTCCTTTGATCAAATCAACATGACCCAACCAAAGTCCTCTATGGCTTCTTAGGAGAGGATCTGCCCCTGGACAATTCACCCCTAGCCAAATGGCTTAGCCAAGTTCCTTTATGGTTTCTTAGGTGAATTTCATCTATCTCCTCTAATCAAATCAACATGACCCAGCCAAGTCCTTCTGGCTTTTCAGGAGAAGATCTATCCAATCTGTAATTGCCCCGGGCCATTCACCCATAGTCAAATTTGTATGACCCACCTAAGTCCTTTTGGCTTCTCAAGTGAATGTATCCATCTCCCTTGGTCAAATCAGCATGGCCCATCCAAGTCCTTCTGGCATCTCAGGTGATGGTCTACTAGATCTTGCCAAAACATCAACACTCCTTCTCAATGAGGGAGACATTTTGCATCACACCAGGCTTGTCTCTGAAGTATACAAACGTCATTCTAGACAGAGGCTTGGTGAGAATGTCCACAATCTGCTCATCGATGGATATGTACTGGAGCTCCAGTGCTCCTCTCTACACCATGTCTTGGATGAAGTCATATTTGATCTCAATATGCTTCGACCTGTCATGAAAAATTGGATTCTTTGAAAGCTTGACACAACTTTGATTATCACAAAATATCAAGGTTGACTCAAACTCCTGATCAAAGAGCCCTGCAAGTAGCTTCTGAAACCACACTACTTCCTGACTTGGGGCACTGGATAAAATATACTCTACCTTTGATGTACTGAATGTGATAGAAATTTGCTTCTTGCTAAAGTTTAAACCAAGATATCATAGTCGATCCCAAGCTAAAGCAGCACCCTAATGTGCTCTTTCTGTCCTATGCACTCCCGACCCAATCTAAATATGTATATCCCTGCAACTTCACTTCACCACCTGAGACAATCTCAAACCATATCCAATTGTACCACACACGTACCTCAACAAATGCTTTGCTACAACCCAATGCATCTACCTCGGCTCAACCATATATTGGCTTAGGGTGTTCACTACAAAACAAATACACATCAAGGCTCTGATCAACTGTCTGTACATCGTGGGATCTGTGAAAATTCTGTTAACTCTGGAATCCTATTGCAACAACTAGAAGATATTCACCTAATTGTTAATTTTCTAATTTAACAATATATTTGCAGTTTACTACGACAAACACTGAATACATCACATTGCAACCTACACAAATAAACTGCAGAAGAAATACAAGTGTGGAAACGAATTTGAACAAGCATAGATCACACAACCATTTGACACAGTTATTTTTGGACTAATATCCCCGGAAAAACCCAATGCGAGAAAACAGGTGCAGAAGATCTAAGGGTTTATATCAATGTTGCGAACATCGGCATCGAGATAAAATCGGAAAGGGTCCAGAAAACTAAAAAATTGTAAAAATTTGGAAAATATTGGTAAAAATCGGCAAAATTAAGATACCCTAAAAAATATTTTTAGAAATCGGCAAACATCGGCTGGGCCAAAAATCGCGATTTCAAGATAAAATCGGGATATTATCGAGATGTTCGCAACAGTGGTTTATATATCATGCAGTAAATATTTTTGAGTACAAATCTATGATTGACACATCTGTCAAATCATACAGAGAAACTGACAGAAGAGATCTTGTGAGACAAACCTCACTCCTCCACAAGAACCCGACACTGATTTGCACCAAGACTTGACTGCCCTGCGGAGTGACTGCGTCACCCACGCAGCCTCTGCGTCACAACTACAGCTGCCCTTCTGGTCTCTCTGCTGGCTGGAAATTGAAGCCTTTTGGCCTCTGGAAAATCTCTCTGGGATCTGGCACTAGCCCAATGCTGTCTCCACAGCAAGAAAACAACTTCCCTTCAGCCTCTGCACAGTGACTGCATAAGCACTGCATCACTGGCTCTACGCTGCCACTGTGGCTCTCTCTGTCTCTGCTACTATGCACTTTCTGACTCGGGAATCCTTCCAACTGGAATTACTGCCCCTCGTTGCAAAAGATCTCACGATCACATTTTCTCTCTAAGCACTTCTTACTAAAGAAATCGATCTCTAATCTCCGCTAAATGTATTTTCCAAGTGACCTTTCAAGCCATTCTTATATTCTTCTCGTTGAGACTTCAACGACCCAGATTAGATCTCTAATCAACGGCTAAGATTAACTTTTGACTTGATTTGTTTTTCTAGATCATTCTCACTCATATTCTATTAATTTGCTTTAATTATTTTATTTTCCTAAGTTTAGACTTAGGGTCCCTTTAAAAATAATTAATTATTTCTATAGAATACAATCTGAGTGGAATTTCACCAAACAATTTATGGGTTATCTGGAATACATGTGTCTAAGCCTCTACACAAAATTTGAGACTTAGAGCACATCCGATGCTACCCCAAATCAACACTCCCTCTTAGCGAGGAATGTGCTCTAACAATGTGCCATGCTGCACACTGCTCTGACCCTGAAGCATCATTCTCTGCGTTGTTGATGTCTAACACTGTTGCCCATCAACTCTGCGCAAACATTGCATTTGTATTTTTGCTGACACTGCCACTGTCAACACTGCATTCATACTGCAACTCCCTCTGGATTCTATATCCGTGCTGCTGCTGACATTGCCACTGCCAACTGCTACTGCACTGCAACATTGTTGCTTTCTGCAACTGAAAAAACATCCAAAACTGGACATGTATGATGCATCTCAATGATGAAGATCTGACTGTTGCTAGCCTCTGCATTGTCCCTCTGAAGTTGTTG
Organism: Pinus albicaulis; assembly: GCA_034641835.2. NCBI lineage: Eukaryota > Viridiplantae > Streptophyta > Pinopsida > Pinales > Pinaceae > Pinus > Pinus albicaulis. Next base: position 145,866,129 of record CM076581.1, read on the forward strand.
CGTTGTTGCTGCTTTGCACTACGTCCCTCTGTGCTGCTGCAACACTGCTCTGTGCTTCTCAAACTTTGGCGCTACTAACTACTGTGCTGTCACTTTCGCACTCCTCTGCACCAACTGGCACTCGTCCATCCTACCACTTTTGTTTTGGGCTCCCATAGCAAGGTGATGATCCGAGAGGTGGACTCCTCAAGGATCCTACCTAATCTTGTAGATCTCTGGGTCTACAACTCCAAATCAGCCCACCTCCCTCCTAGAGGTATATGAGCAATCATAGCAAATTCCTCCTCCTCTATCTTTGTTGCTCTGGCCTAAGGATCATGCTTCTCATCCTTGTCCTTCTTTCTGAGAGGACATTGTGTGGCGTAATGTCCCATCTCGCCACACCGAAAGCATTTGATCTTTGACAGATCCTTCTTCCTCTTGCGTTGCCCTCATTACCCCTTTGATGCAAGGGTCGTATTCTCTTCCTTCTTTATCTTCGAACCGCTGCTGCTGTCGCCCTCAAGTTGACACTTGAGTAAGTCTCTCCTCATCTCCTCTTGTTGAAGAGCTACCCACATTGAATCCCAGTCCGGCAAGTTCTCTCTGCCAGGATGCTCTAGACAAATACTTGGTAGTCCTCGGACACTGAGTTGAGGGCCAATCTGACCATCTCTGTGGCCTTAGGAGTTGCTCCTACGGCTGCCAATTAATATCGGTTTCCCTGAATTCTAAACAGGAATGGATCAACACGCTCTCCCTTTTGCATATTGGTGGTCTGCATTTTCTCCTCCATAAACATCTCATGTTGCTCGGAAGATCCCTCATACAGCGTAGCCAATGCATCCCACATCTCCTTGGGTGTCCCTTTGCCTGAGATGTGTGAAACAATATGATCCCTCACTCTGTCGAGGATTAACCGCTTAACTTTGCCTATATTCTTCTTGAAGGCACTTAGTGGTGTTGCATCCACCAGTTCAACTTGAGCACTGACGATAAAGTGCTTGAGGTCGTGCTCATCCAGAAGGAAGGAGATCCTTGCCTTCCGGATTACATATTTGGAGGCATCCTCCAACCGGTCCTGATCACGCAATCCACTGGTGGACATCTCACCCAACTATTGTCGATCTACTGCCTCTCACCCTCTGTGCAGCTAGATTTAGGCACTCCTTGTGGAGCAAGCCACAAAATTTGCTACCACTACACAGGGAATCTGAGTTTCTTTGGCAAGAAACTCACTGAGATCAGAAATCCCCAAAAACTGTGTTTCTGCTACACTTCCTGATGCTCTACACCAACAATCACTGTTGCGCAGTCAACTGTGTCACTCCAGCTGTTGATCTGCGTAGATCTGCTGCTTTGCTCCCTCTACCTCGAACAAACTGCAATCCGGAACAATCCTACCTCTCTGTCGGCCCACTCAGAGAGAGATTTTCCTGTTTGTTTAGCCCTCCTGGCTTGGACTACGCAATCAACTGGGAGATCAATTTGCTGCTTACGCAGCTCTTTGATCCCAACTTCACCAATGTTGAATCTATTGGATTTGTTCTTTCCTTCTCCTGCACTCAGCTTAAACAAGCTCTGATACCATGTGAAAATTTCGTTAACTCTGGAATCCTATTGCAGCAACTGGAATATATTCACCTAATTGTTAATTTTCTAACTTAACAATTTATTTGCAGTTTTCTATGGCAAACACTAATTACATCACACTACAACCTACACAAATAAATTGTGGAATAAATACAAGTGCGGAAACAAATCTGAACAAGCATAGATCACACAACCATTTGACACAGTTATTTTTTTACAAATGTCCCCAGAAAAACCCAATGCGGGAAAACCGATGCAGCAAATCTGAGGGTTGATATATTATGCAGTAAATATTTCCGAGTACAAATCTATGATTGACACATCCGTCAAATCATACAGAGAAACTGACATAAGAGATCTTGTGAGACAAACCTCACTCCTCCACGGGAACCCGTCAATGATCTGCACCGAGATTGGACTGCCTTGCGTTGTCTCTACACAGTGACTGCATCACCCATGTAGTCTTTGCATCACAACTACGGTTGCCCTTCTGCCTCTACGCTGATCTCTCTGCTGGCTAGAAATTGAAGCCTTCTAGCCTCCGGAAAATCTCTCCGCGATCTGGCACTGGCCCAACATTGTCTCCTCAAGCAGGAAAACAACTTCCCTTCAGCCTCTATGCAGTGACTGCGTAAGCACTACGTCATTGGCTCTGCTCTGCTCTCTCTGTCTCTGCTGCTATGCACTCTCCGACTCAAGAATCCTTCCAACCGAAATTAATGCCCCTCGCTGCAAAAGATCTCACAGTCAAATTTTCTCTCTGAGCACTACTCACTAAAGAAATCGATCTTTGATCTCCGCCAAATGTATTCTCCAACTGACCCTTCAAGCCATTCTTATAGTCCTCGTTGAGACTTCAACGGCCCAGATTAGATCTCTAATCAACGGCTAAGATTAACTTTTGACTTGATTCGTTTATTCCAGATCATTCTCACTCATATTCTATTAATTCATTTTAATTATTTTATTTTCCAAGTTTAGACTTAAGGTCCCTTTAAAAATAATTAATTATTTCCATACAATACAATCCGAGTAGAATTTCACTAAACGATTTTTGGGTTATCTGGTATACATATGTCTAAGCCTCTCTACAAAACTTGAGACTTAGAGCACATCCGATGCTACCCCAAATCAATAGGATCCACCAAATCTGAATTTGAAGCGAAATCACTCAACTTCTTCAAATTGGTCACCATAAGTGTATCCATTGACTTACAGTCCATCATACCAAATCTCCTCAAAATCTGAACAATGTAATCCCCTTGTCCAAGGAAGATCTCGTCTGATCTTTGCCACACCAATCCCAAGAAATAATGCATCAAGCAAAGATCCTTCATCTCAAACTTCGAGGCTAACTCCCTCTTACCCCTGACGATGAGTCTCTTTGCCTCTGTGATGAACAAATCTTAAACATACAACACCACGATCAGAGGATCACCATCAAAAACCATGTAGTAAAGGTTTGGATCTGCAACACTCTTGGCGAAGCCCAAACTCATCAAGTATCCATTAATCTCGAAACACCATGCCTTGGGTGCCCTGCTTCAGTCCATACAAAAGCTTCTTCAATCTGCAAACATGGCACTCCTTCCCATCTACCTCAAAGATCTGAGGTTGTTCTATGTACACTTCCTCCTCAATCACACCACTGAGGAACGCGATCTTTACATCCAGCTGATGTATCTTCCAACCCATAAGAGAAACAAGAGAAACAATAATTCTAATAGAAGTGTACTTGGCGACTAGAGCAAACATCTCATCATAGTCCACTCCCTCTTTCTAGGAGAACCCTCTTGCCACAAACCTCGCTTTGTACTTCTCAATGTTGCCATTTGCTATTTGGAAGTCACCATTGACTTCCCCTCTGATCTCAGAACTATCTCCCACACATTATTCTTCATGATGGATTGATACTCCTCCATCATGGCATCCTTCCAAACCTGTTGGCCTACTGCCTCCTCATAACTGAAAAGCTCAAATCAATGATGTGGCTCATCAATGCCATATAGCCCGAGTACCTCTATGGTTGTTTTCATTCCCTGAAAGTACCACGGGAGTTGCATGCCCCTTTGCATCTTGCAAAGTGTCACGAAGCCACACTGGCCTCTTCCTAGTTTCTACAACATCTTTCGATGGGTTCACTAGTTCTGTTGGTTCCTCCTGATCATCTGAAGGATGAACAACTGGAATAGAAGGACCTATACCTCCATCCTTCAGGGTCTCCTACTCCTCATTATCAATCTCCATGTGGGACTCTCTTGACTTCCTGAAGGCTACAACATAGTTAACGATCAAATGAGAATTGTACCGAGTAATTGTTTTTTTGAGGTAGCAAAAAAATCATCCGATTTTGAAAAGTGTTGATTCATGTTACACCTATTTTTTTGGACCATATTTCTGACACTAAATTTTTTATGTATCAAGTATAAACATTTTCTTTTAAATGTCGGTGATTTTCATGTTGATTCTGAAGAGTGTTGATGCAACATCAACCCCTTTTTTTAGAGGGATTATTTTTGACACTTCAAATTTTATAATGTATTAAGTGTGGATAATTTTTTTAAATGTTGGTGATTTTCATCCAGATTTTGAAAAGTATCAACATTTTTTTAAGGCATATTTTTGGCATTTTAAATTTTTTGATGTCCTAAATATGCACATTTTTTTTAAATGTTGATTATTTAACCATTTTTCAAGTTTAGGTAGTCGAACTAAAATTTTAAAGTTAAAAAAATATGCCTTGAAAAATTAAAATTTAAACCCAAAAAAAACATTAAAACAAAATTTTAAAAAAAACTTTTAAAAAAATTAAAAAATTAATTGAAAATATATAAAAAAATAAAATTAAAACATTAAAAAAAAACACTTTAAAAATATAAATAAAACTTTAAATTTAAAAGAAAAAAAAAAAAAGAAAAAAAAAATTGGCCCTTGGCACTTGGCCAACCGGGGGCCAAAGGCTCGGTAGAGCAGGCCTCGAGGCCCCTGCACTGGCCTTACAACAACCCTCTTGCCCTCCTGGCCGAGGGCCGATTTCGGGACTACTGCAGCGACCCTCCATCCCCCGGCTAGCCAAGGGTCGATTGCCAGAATTAGCGCACGGCAAGCCGACAGCCAACGGCCAATTTTTTTTTTAATTATTTTTTTAAAGTGTTTTTTTTTTACTTTTTAAATTTTAAATTTTTTATAATGTTTTTCTTTTTAATATATTTTAAACGATTTTTTTTTAATTGTAATTTTTCTTTTTTTCTTTTTTATTTCACTGATTTTTTTTATTGTAAGTGTTTTTGTTTAATTTTATTTTAATCTTTTTAATGTTTTATATATATATATATATATATATATATATATATATATATATATATTGTCAAGTTGTCTATGATCCTCCAGGCTTGACCTGTGGGTTGAGGAGCCGCAACCCAGGGGAATCTAATCCATCAAAGTCACTCTGGGATCGCACCCAGCGTAGGCCACACCAACCCTAAGTTGACTTGATTTTTTAGGAACGAAAAGTCGTTATCAGTTCCAGAGGATGGGAAGAAGTCCCAGAGGGTCAGGGAGACGATTTTGTCGACATCCAAAGGCAAAACGACTTCATTAGAGCCCAGTTCGAGGCAAGCCATCTAGCCAACTATGTAGAGTAGCGCAGAGGCTGACACAGAGCTCATGGAGGCCGACTTTTGATAGGCAAGTTGTGCCAGAAATTGCTTGTGGGAGAATGGTAATTTCCCTTCAATATTTTTCCCAGATTTTCTTGCTGTTTGGATTGCTAGTTGGGCATCCATAGATGTACTCAGATTTCACTGTTGCATAATAAGATAAAACCCTCACTGCTGCACCGGTTTTCCCAAGTTGGGTTTTTCCGAGGACTTTTTGTCCAAAATAATTGAGTTCATTTTATGTGTGTGCTAACATGTCTTCCAGCGTTTATTCTTCTGCAGTTTTATTTGTGAAGGTTGCAGTGTGATTTATTCAGTATTTGTCGTAGAAAACTACAAATAAATTGTAAAATAAAATTAACAATTAGGAAAATAATTTCCAGTTGCTGCAATAGGATACTGGTTTTCGAAATTTTCACAAAGCAGAATTCGGTGGCATCTCCAATCAAAGGCATTAATTGTGTGGGACGTTTTCAAGTTTCTGAGACAATGAAGGCAAAGATTGGGATTTCGTACCGATAACAAGGTGTTTGGTGGTTTTCCACAAGGTTGCAAACCAACGACCGCAGTCACAGACGCATGAACAAACTTATTCAGGCCAGCTAAGTCCTATCTGCCATTTGGTACAGCACATAAGGCAGTAAGAAGTTGAGCTAGGTCTACGGTTGTCCTCAGGTCAATTTGAGGTCCTATTGTAGTAAGTTTAGAAGCAGGACTCTTATTGCAACATGCTTAGAAGTACAGTGGATCAGTATAGCAAAATTGGGTTGGTTTTATATCAAATCAAGTGGATATTGGATATATTCAATGTTTTTATTGGTCAGTTATCCTTGGATTTTTATGTCTCTAAAGGATCTAACTGATTTTTATTATTGGTGGATTATTGAAGAATCATATTGTTATATTGCCTACTAAATGAGCATTGTTGTCATATAATCATTTATGTTTTATTGGAAATATTGGATAAATATAAAACCCTAAGTGAAAGAAAATTACCCTAGGATGTAACATTATCATACATTTACACTAACACTTATCGACTGAGGGGTTGACCTTGGAACTATCACTCCCCCCTGAGGGTTGGAAGCAGCTAATAGGGTTGACCATTAGATGTTAGTTTTTGTAGCATTGGATGTGTTCTAGCTGCGAAACTTTGTGGAGAGGCTAGAATACATGAGATCTCCAAAAATCAGAAATCGTTTCTAGAAATTTCGCCTAGAAGTGCCTCAATTAGATTATTAATCAATTTTTAAATATTTCCTAAGTCTAAACTTAGGGAATATGGTTAATTAATCAATATTAATTGATATAAGGCAAGAATAGACTAGAAACTCACACAGATCGACTCCAAGATGATCCTAGCCATCAATTATGTTTTAATTTTGGCCACTGGTGCTCCAACAGAGGATTGTAAGAGGAGGTCGATGTGGTGATGGAGAATACACTCGAGAGTTCGATTTCACTGGCAGATCGATTTCCAGAGTAGCAACAGTCAGTTGCTGGAGAGAGAGTCAGAGAGATCAAAGTAGTGCAAGAGGGTAGGGACAGTGATCTGGAGGAAATATTTCCAGATACGGAGAGGCAACAGCAAGAGGGTCAAGTTATCCCAGAGAGGCAGCGAAGAGGCTCTACGCAGTAGCTTCAGCAAGGAAGATTGATTTGGTGGTGCGAAAAACCGTTCACAGTTCTAGAGGCCGAGCAAAGGTTCCAGTAGGCCGGAGAGACGATTTCCTCAGCAGCTGGAGGCAGTACGACTTCATCAGAGGTAGTTTCGAGCCACACATGTGGGAGACAGCGCAGAGGCAGTGCATAAGGGCTCACGTTAGGGTTTGGACGACCAGTTTGTTGAAGGCAAGTTGTGTCAAAGATTGCATGTGGGAGAAGGGTGATGCCCTTCAGTATTTTGCAAAGATTTTTCTTGTTGTTTGGATTTCCAGTTGGGCATCCATAGATGTACTCAGATTTCCCTGTTGCATAATAAAATAAAACCCTCATATGTTGCATCGGTTTTTCCGAGTTGGGTTTTTCCGGGGACTTTTGTCCAAAAATAATTGTGTTAATTTTTATGTGTGTGTGCTAACATTTCTTCCATCATTTATTCTTCCGCGATTTTACTTGTCTAGATTGAAGTCTGATTTATTCAATATTTTCTGTAGAAAACAGCCAATAAGTCGTTAAATAAAATTAACAAGTAGGAGAATAATTTCTAGTCATTGCAATAGGATTCCAGTTTAGGAATTTTCACATGGTATCAGAGCGCAATTGATCAGTCGGGGAGCTCAGAGGTGAAAAGGAGGAATTTCGTTGTTCAGTGTGGGCAGAAGATCGAAATTCCCAGGGGCAACGCAGTCACTTTGCCAAGAGGCCGAGTTACTTGAGGATATTCGATTTTTCTGAGGGGAAAAAAAAATCGATCTCTCCAAATCGAGTGAATCCAGAAGTAGAGGGAGCAGCTCAGTATTTTTTGTTAAGCAGATCTCTAGCTAGACGCAGAGGGTTTTTGCAACAATTGCTAGAGCAGAGCTTGCGTCGGGTGGAAGAAGCACACACACATAGGGAAAATTTCTCTCTGGAAACTTCTAGTCTCGGAAGTTCAAATTTCCAGTTGTAGATCGGCAGTAGTACCTAGCAGAGCCATGCATTCTAGAAGGGAGTGTGAGTAGCAGAGTAGTGGTCGAGCACAGGGGAAGAAGGAGTTTTCGACATTTTTTCAGAGATTGCCACTACAGGGCTGAGAGATAAAGACAAGTTGGATGGTGCTTCCAACTATGTCATCTGGAAGGCAAGGATCTCCTTCCTTCTAAATAAATTTGGCAAGAAGGCATATATCGATAATGTGGTGGCAGTTCCCACAGATGCATATCAGCTGAAGCAGTACAGAAAGGAGATGGCACAGGCGAAGCAGTTGATCCTAGATGGAGTCCGGGATCATGTAGTCTCGCATATAGCTAGCAAAAATACTGCCAAGCAGATATGAGATTCTCTCGCCACATTGTATCAAGGTACTTTCGAGCAATGGAGATGTACCTCGAGGAGAAGCTGAGATGCATCCAGATGCAGAAAGGGGAAGGCATAGACCCCTTCCTTACCAGGATTTAGGAGGTCTGAGAGCAGTTTCCAGTTGTTGGGGCAGCCCCTCAACCCACAGAGCTAGTGCGATTAGCTTTCAACAGTGTCTTTGAGGAGTGGCAAGTTTTTGTCCAAAGCATATTGGGTAGAGACACGCTACCAAAATGGGATAGGATGTGGTCGGATTGTGAAAATTCGGATACCTCGAATCCTACTGCAGCAACTGATATAGTTTCTTCTATTTGGTAAATAAATTTAGCAAATTATTTACTATTTGCTACTGTAAATATCGAAACTAATACACTACAGCCTTCACAAAACAAATACTGCGGAAGAAAAATAACGTTGGAAGAATAGATGCACACACACACAAATACACAATTATTTTTGGACTAAGTCTCCAGAAAAACCCAACTCGGGAAAACTGGTGCAGCAGCTGAGGGTTTGATTATTATGCAGTAGTAAATCTGAGTACAAAACTTTGGATGCTTAAATCTAGCAATCCATACCGAGAAATAACTGACAGTAAATCTAGTGAGTAAAATTTCACTCCCACTAGCGATCTGACACTGACCTAATTTCACTCCCACTAGCGATCTGACACTGACCTTGGCTCAAGTTGAGCTGCTCTTTGTGCCTCTACGCAATCATTGCGTCAGCCTACGCAGTATTGCGTCCCCACAACTTCGAACTGCTTTCCTTCTCACTATCTAATCAGTTGTTGCCTGGAAGATGGATCCTCTTGGCCTCCGGACTTTCTCTCTAGCTTCTGGCACTGAACTCTTCTCCCCAGCGAAATACAAAATCTCCTCTGAAGCATTACGCTGATTCTGCGTGGCTCTGCGCTGCCTCCTTGTGGCACTCACTACCTCTCTGCAATGCACTCACCGGATCTGGAAAATCTTCCTCCGACCTTACTATCCCTACCCCTCTCTCACTGCTTCGAGCTCACTAGCTCCCAGCACTGGAAATCGATATGCTAGTGAAATCGAACTACTGAAGTGTTTTCTCCAAGCCCCATCGAGTTTCTTCTTATAATCTCTCGTTGAGACTTCAATGGCCACGATTAAAACTTAATCGATGGCTAACATTAACTAGAACTCGATCCAAGTCTTTTTCTAGAAGATTCTCTCCATGACTAATCATATTTCCTAAGTTTAGGAAATATTAAAAACTGACTAATTAATTTTTTAAGTCGTCTCTATGTGGAATTTCCAGAAACAATTTATGGGTATTGGAGAATACATGTATTATAATCTCTTTACCAAATCTCGAGGCTAGAACACATCTGGTGCTACAAAACTAACACACCCTCTTAGAAAGGAAAGTGTTCTAGTGCTACAACCGTTGCCACAACACATTGTCTCTGCATCATCTCCTGTCATGTTGTTGATGTTTGGCTACTGTTGCCCACCAATCACTACGCAAATCTGATATGCGATGCATCTGTGTTGTTGCTGACCTGTTGAACTGCTGCCAACTACTGCATCTGCACTGCAACTCTGTTGTTGTTGCTGCTTCAACTGCAGTATCTGCAACTGAGAACTGTCCAACACACTGAACCAATTGTGGTCAGTGTGATGCATCTGTCACCTGAGTCCTGATTGCTAGTAGTCTTTGTTGTTGTTGACTCTGCAATGTGCCAACTGCACTATTGCCAATTCTGCACTACGTTGCTCACTCTGTGACCGTTACTAGCCACTGCATCTGTCACTCTAGCACCTAACTGCACCAACTGCCACTAGTCCATCCTACTACTACATGCTATGGGCTCCTCAAGGATCTTGCCCAGCTATAGCTCTCTAGGGCTACAAAACCAAATCATCCCACCTCACTCCTGGAGGTATGTCGATGATAATGGCAAACTTTCCTCCAGTCTGGAGGACAACCTATCAATCTCCACGGGTGTAGCCTGTTGGTCTGGCTTCTCCTCTTTGTCCTTCTTTCTGAGAGGACATTGAGTGTTGTAGTGACCAAGTTCACCACATCTGAAGCATTTGACCTTGGAAAGGTCCTTCCTCCTGCGCTACTCCTGCTGCCCCTTTGAAGCGACGGCCACATTTTCCTCCTCCTTCACTTGCTTCGTCCCAATGTTGTTGCTGCTGCGATTGATGGTGCTCTTCACCAAATCTCGCCTCATCTCCTCCTGCTGCAAGTCATCCCACATCCAGTCCCACTCTGGCAACTTGTCTCTGCCCAGGATACTCTAGATAAAGACCTGCCAGTTTTCAGAAATGTTGTTCAGACCTAACCGCACCAATTCTGTAGGTTAGGGCACTGACCCTACAGCTGATAGTTGATCTCGGACATCCTGAAGTCTAGTGAGGAAGGGGTCTATGTGCACTCCTTTCTGCATCCTGGTACATCTCAGCTTCTCCTCAAGATATATCTTCCATTGCTCGAAAGATCCCTTGTATAGCGTAGCGAGAGCATCACACTACTGCTTGGCAGTGAGATACCAGGTGATCTCGAACCCCATCGAGAATCATCCTCTTCGCTTTCGCCATCTCCTTCTTGTAGGCCTTTAGTTGATCTAGATCTGTGGATACAACTACCACGTGATCAATGTAGGCCTTGATATTATATTCATCTAGAAGACAAGAAATCCCTGCCTTCCAAATCACTGTAATATCCCCAAAGGGAAATAACCAGTAATAAACAGAAATTTGCCAAACTGATATAGAATATGCAATGCTGAATCAGATCACTGAATAATGACACATAGAATACCAGAAAACTGAGCCATTTTATTAATCTGAAAGTACATAGAGAGGAGTACAAGATAATCAGAATGAGTGCACCTATCCTTGCCCTAGGCAAGTGGAGACCCTCTCAGAAAAATAAGAAATGGTCGCGCGTAAACCGCATCCCACCGCCTAGTTGAACTGCCAGGGGCCGATCCCCTTGCCGAATGAGCTGAAAATTCCACTCGATCACCTATACTCGTCGCTCCGGGGACAAAACCTTAAACCGTGAAGCAAATGGACCACCTCCGAAAATCGCCCTTAAACCCCTCCTCCTACAAAAACGTCGTGCCTCAGAACAAATTTCAAAAGCTCAAGAAATAGGTCGGCAAAGGGTCAGATCTACTACTATCTCTCCGCATTCGCATAAGTATACAGATCTCACGCGAGCTCTTCAGATCAAGGCCGGATCCGTCATCTCCCGTACTCGCAACCTCTAGGGCTGGATCTGATGTTAACCCTTCAGATCTGGACTAGATCTGCCAATATTTCTTCAGATCTGCAACTCCCCAAGCTGGATCTAGGGCTGAACCTCCAGATCTGCAACATACAAGACTAGATCTGCAAGTATCTGCTCAGATCTACCCTTTCCAAGAGTGGATCTAACAATGGGCCTTCAGATCTGCAACCCTTTCCTTCAGAAATGGACAGCGTCCTCACTTCCAGGCTTGACAGCGTCCTTCTCCTCACTGAACTGCCTCCCTGCTGCATCCGGATCGCGTCCTTCCCGGGCCGTCCTCACCCTCCCTCGTTGCCTCCGTCCTCTCTCCCGGTGGGAGACAACAATTTTCTCTCAATGAATCGCGCAATGACAGAGGGCTTTCTCCGCATTTGCCGTAAACCGCTCGCCGGTCACACGGAACCGAAAAGTGTACTCTAACAAACTGATGTCCCCCATGGGCACGAAGTCCCCCGAAGCTAAGGGTGAAACCAGAAATAACCTTACCAGGGCAGGCACTCGAAGTCCCCCGAGGCTAAGGGTGAGATCTCCGACCGGAGACACTCGTGCACTAAATAGTGCTGCAGACCGACTAAACAACCGGCGTGCTGAAGCAGACAGAAGTCTAGCTATCAATAATAATATCAAATCATGAATCATCCAAATGAGGTGAGAACCTCTCCTTTTATAATGCCAAACTCCCTCCAAAACTTAACTCTCCTTTGACCTGCGCAGTTTACTTTGGGTCAGCCTGATGCCTCCCCCATCATACTCATGTGGACCCCCAAGGCCCCCTCTCTTAAGTTACAACGTCAATCTACTAGAAAAGAACACTTTATTATAAAGTGAGGTGACTAAAGTGAGGTGACCCCTCTTATTTCTCACTTTATTTATTATGTCTAGCTAAAGCGGCAAAATAAAGCAAAATTGAAATATTCCAATTAGCAAGGCTAATTGGGAATATTACAGTCTCCCCCGGCAAAACGTTGCTTGTCCTCAAGCAACTGAAGTGATGGATGCTGTAAAGTCTGCTTGCTCTCCCAAGTGGCATCCTCATCCGGCAAAAATTGCTTGTTCTCAAGCAATGCTCGAACAAGCCTACTCTCTAGCTGATGCTCCCTGCCAATACTGCAAAATGTGCCTGGGTCCCACTGAAACCTCTCTGTCTCCTGCATCACCCTGATATGAAGGGATATCCCAATGCCAGGATCCCAAACTGGCCTCTCATGGTACCAGCCAATCAATAGTCCTCCCGGATCCCATCGCCACCATGGCCAATAATAGCCCAAGTCCCGTGACTCGAACTGCTCACTGCCTCTGGCTATGACTAGAGACCATGACCGCTGCTGTTCTGCATCTATGACTGTGTAAGCTGGCCCATCAATTGTGAACCAACTCGTCACCTCTCTCCAATCAAGGCATGGAGTCGAAAATATAATGAGGAATATCTCCCTCCTGTGGATCCTCCATCTCCAAGCAATCACCCAGACAAACTGAGCCACCTCCCAACAAGGCAACTCCTGAAAATCTCCTTCCACCTCAAGCTCTGGTAATGAAGGTGGGCTGAAAATATGAACTTGGCAAGCATCATAGCTTACCCCATGCTGTCCTCCTCTCCACTCATGACAAGTGTAGAGTCTATGCTGATCCTGGGCTGCAAAATCATTGCCCTCCAATGGCAAAGTGAAAAACAATCCACCATAGAAGGTTCCTCTATCAATGAAGAACAAGCTGGCCCAAAACAAACCATCCATGAAGAATATGACATGGTCATCATGGATCATCCTAATGAGATGTTTGCTGAAGGTGTTACATGAGGATACATAGTGCAAACAATCCCTCACAAGGATACAACGCAGTCTCATCCACTGCAACCTCAGAAAATCACATGGCAAGCAATGTACAAGATCCATCACATCTACTAATGGATAGTAAATGTCTGAATATGACAACAACATAAGACCAAACACTTGCCCATAGCTGTACAATGGATGAATATCAATCCCATGGCCCATCTCAAAAGAGAACACATATGTAGTGGTGGTGGCCATGCCTCCTCCCATGCTCCTATTAGAACATGTAGTGCAGAAAATACTCAAAGGCACATTCAGCTCATGTGTCTCCCTCATAATCAAGCCTCCTATACAAATCTGGCCAAATGCTGGAAGTAAGATGGTACATGGATCCATAGATGAGTCCTCCATAGTGTCTAGGCATGCTATGAAGAAGAATGAACCATGTGCTGCAAGAAGATAAGCCTCCTCATGCTTGGAAACCCAAGTCAAGAAGAATCTGCCATAGATGTCTCTATCATCATTACCTCCTCTTTGTGCACCAAATATGAAGTGATCCTGGGACCTATGGATTATAGATCCACCATATCTCTGCTGCGCACACTTCATCCATAATGTCCTGCTCCAAGGTGACAACGCTGGGGGCTTATGCAAATAAGCTCCTGTCAATACAAGACTCTGTCCTTTGACATGCTCCCTGTCAAAGACTCCTCTAATACTGCTGCAATAAGTGTGGAATACTCCCCAAGATGGAAGTGCTTCCCCGTCATCATCAAAGATCAAGGAGATAGTGCCATCCCCTCTTCTTGCAACATCATGCAAGGTGTGAGAGCAGATCTGCCCTTGCTCTCCCAGAAACAAACCAAGCAACCAAACAATTTGCTGCCTCCCCATACTTCCATCATGCAACTCATGTGATGAAGACATAACAAGTATCATAGCAACACCAGGTATACATACTCCATGCTGCTCAATGATGCAAGTATCCAGCCATCTTTCCTCCACCCTCCGACTCTTAGGAAGAGTGTTTGCCAAGAGATGGCCAAACTCTTTCAAGAGTAACCAGCGCAGCCAAGCCTCCTGCTGCCTGGTAGCACAGATCCGCAAGTAGCCTCCTAGCTCCTTGCTCATCATCCCCATCCACTCAATCGCTTGTGGATGCCTCCTTCTCCTCATCCTGTCACTCCTCCCATGAGGGCTACCATCCTCCCAAATCAAATTTCTGATTTTGCACTTCATGGGATTTTGGAATGTAAACTTCTCAAGGATCAATGAGACCCTATCAAGACTCAAATAGGTGGTAGGCAAAAACCTCCCATCACGATGTGTATGGCTCAAGGGATGTCCAACACAAGCATGAAAGATGTTATCCATCCGAAGATGTCCTCCATATTCTATCTGCTCTCGTGAGAAGGGAACCAAATCATTGTGTTCCATAGCCCGCTCCACCGAGTACCAACTCAAAATCTCTCTCCATCCAACCTCAACATATGGATGCTGTACCCTGTGCAACTCTGATCGCCTCCTACCGCTATCCAAGTCAACATATGAGATCTTACTAGATGGCTCTGCCTCTCTCTCTCCAATGGGAAGAGATGACCCAACAACTCTGCTAGTCCCATCCATGCATACCTGAAGGGGAATGATCTGATGCTGCAATGTGCTCTCGGGTTGTACCATCAGGGAATCCAGCTGTTCCCCAATGTGGACCAACTTGGCCGCCGACTTGGCACAAGTCACTCTCATACCCTCCAGCTCCTGGTCCTGCAACAAAATGGTCTCTCTAACTGACACGGCCTTCCCCCTCAGAACTCGAAAGTCCGTCCGAAGCCGATGACACTGCTGTCTGCGACCATCATCCAATACCTCTGTATCTCCTAGTGCCTCATCGGTAATGGATATATCTCCTGATACCTCACCCATCTGTGTGCTGCTACTACTCGAAGACTCGGACACGGCTCCAGTCATCACCTCAATGGATGGCTCTACCGGGGTAGGCTCTATCTCCTCCACTACGATATCAACCGGCACGGTCAAGGAGGGCTCTAATGATGGGGAGTCCTGTGTCACACTAGGTGTATCCTCGAACTCTCTGCAATCCTGTGTGTCCTCCAAGTGCGCGGTAACCATTTTAATGGTTTTCCTCTCCGATACTCGGTCAAGCTGGAAAGAGGTATCCAACTTGTCCACCCAAGCTCTTCCTGAGCGCCTGGATGACCTGTCAAATGTCGGTAAACGGAATCTGCTCGCTGCACGGTGACTATCACGGTGGGAGCCACGTCCCTTGTGTCGCTCTTGCTCATAAGTCTTGCCGCCACATCTGAACTGGATATATTGATCGAAAGGGAGAGCATCCATGAATTCCTGTCCCATGCTCCGCCAATCCGCAAACAGAGTCGCATGTTGAGCTAGATTCACCTCTCCTGGTTCCGTTCGCTCCTCTTCCTCTACCAGGAAAGTAGGCATGGTAGGTCGTGTGTCCATGGAATCGACCTTCTGCGTCCCCTCTGCAACCTTCTTGGTTAACTCCCGCATGAATGCATTCATCTTTGCTTCCATCTTCTCAGTCAACTTCTCAGTCAACTTCGCAAACACGGCCTCCATTGGATCCCGCTGACCTGTCTCCCTAAATCTCCTCTTATCCACATCACCTGCCATCAGCTCTTTCTGCTATATGTCTACAGGCTCCTCAGAAACTGCACGGCTGCTGCAAAACCATACTGTGGCTTAACTTCAACCTCTGATTTATCCACCGAAAACTATTCAGAAAATTCCAGGAATTTGGGAAAGTGATCCTCGCCCAAAACCCAGAAAAACCCAGAAAACGTTTTTCCTAATTCCAAAATTCAAAATTTGACCTTTTTATTTTGGCCCTTTTCCCAACTGCGTTTCTGGTATTGCAACTGCTATTGCTCTGTATGATCTCTTTTCTGATGTCATAGACCACAGGCTGAGCCAGAATTATGCTCTGATACCACTGTAATATCCCCAAAGGGAAATAACCAGTAATAAACAGAAATTTGCCAAACAGATATAGAATATGCAATGCTGAATCAGATCACTGAATAATGACACATAGAATACCAGGAAACTGAGCCATTTTATTAATCTGAAAGTATATAGAGAGGAATACAAGATAATCAGAATGAGTGCACCTATCCTTGCCCTAGGCAAGTGGAGACCCTCTCAGAAAAATAAGAAATGGCTGCTACAGAAACTGCATCCCAGCTGCTGGAAGGAACTGAAGCTAGGGGCTGATCCCCTTGCCGGAATGAGCTGAAAATCTACCGATCACCTATACTCGCTGCTCCGGACAAAACCCAGAAACCGTGAAGCAAATGGACCACCTCCGAAAATCGCCCCCAGAAACCCTCCTCCTACAAAAACGCTGTGCCCTCAGGAACAGCTCAAAAGCTCAAGAAATAGGCTGGCAAAGGCTGGATCTACTACTATCTCTCCAGATCTGCATGCTACAAGGCTAGATCTGCTGCTAGCTCTTCAGATCTATGCCGGATCTGACAATATCTCCCCAGATCTGCAACCCCAAAGGCTGGATCTGATGTTCTCTCTTCAGATCTGGACTAGATCTGTCAATATCTCCTCAGATCTGTAACTCCCCAAGCTGGATCTAGTGCTAAACCTCCAGATCTGCAACATACAAGACTAGATCTGCAAGTATCTGCTCAGATCTACCCTTTCCCAGAGTGGATCTAACAATGGGCCTTCAGATCTGCAACCCTTTCCTTCAGAAATGGACAGCGTCCTCACCTGTGCTTGGACAGCCGTCCTTTCCTCACCGAACAAATGTTTCTCCCTCGTTTCGTATCCCCGGGACCGCGTCCTTCCGACGTCCCTCACCCTCCTCGCATGGGGGGGCCGTCCTCTCTCCCCCGTGAGACAGCCGTCCTCTCCTCAATGAATCGCGGCGGAATACTAGAGGGCTTTCTCCTCCTCGATTTCCGTTTCGAAACTCGGGCCGTCGCTCTCGCCATCGGAACCGAAAAGTGTACTCGAACAAACTCCAGCTAGGCGGTACCGAAGTCCCCCGAAGCTAAGGGTGAAACCAGAAAACCTTACCAGGGCCGGCACCCGAAGTCCCCCGAGGCTAAGGGTGAGATCTCCGACCGGAGACACTCGTGCACTAAACAGTGCTGCAGACCGACTAAACAACCGGCGTGCTGAAGCAGACAAAGTCTAGCTATCAATAAGAATATCAAA
This sequence comes from Pinus albicaulis, assembly GCA_034641835.2. Classification (NCBI taxonomy): domain Eukaryota; kingdom Viridiplantae; phylum Streptophyta; class Pinopsida; order Pinales; family Pinaceae; genus Pinus; species Pinus albicaulis. Next base: position 145,883,623 of record CM076581.1, read on the forward strand.
TCATGAATCATCCAAATGAGGTGAGAACCTCTCCTTTTATAATGCCAAACTCCCTCCAAAACTTAACTCTCCTTTGACCTGCGCAGTTTACCTTGGGTCAGCCTGATGCCTCCCCCCATCATACTCATGTGGACCCCCAAGGCCCCCTCTCTAAGTTACAACGTCAATCTACTAGGAAAAGAACACTTTATTATAAAGTGAGGTGACTAAAGTGAGGTGACCCCTCTTATTTCTCACTTTATTTATTATTTCTAGCTAAAGCGGCAAAATAAAGCAAAAATGCAATATTCCAATTAGCAAGGCTAATTGGGAATATTACATCACGTAGTTAGACGCTCCCTCCAACCGATCCTGATCTCTCAGCCCTGCTGATGACATATCTGCAAAAAAAAAATGTCAAACTCTTCCTCTTCTCCTCTACGCAGCTGCTGCTAGGCTCTACGCACTCCCTACTGGAGTGGGAAAATCTGCTCATAACTATTGCTGCTCTGCAGTGAGAAATCAAACTTCTGGGCTAGAAGTTCCCTGAGGAAAGAATTCCCTCAATGTGTAATCTTCCTTCCTTCTGACGCTATTCTGCTCTAGCAAACTGTTGCAGAATAACTGCATCCCAGCTGAAGATCTGCTCTGAAAGGAAAATATTGTTGCTCCCTCTGCCTCTGACAATCTTCGATCTTGAAAATTTAATTTCTTTGTCGAGTCGCTCAGAGAAATAATTTTTTCCTCAAAAATTGACCCTCCTGACCAAATGGACTCTGTAGCCTCTGGGGTTTCGAGCAACTGCTTACGCAATTCTTCGAAGCTCCTTCTTCATGCCTGCAACTGAGGTCTCCAGCTTCTATCTGCGCTCTGATACCATGTGAAAATTCAGATACCCCGAATCCTACTGCAGCAACTGATATAGTTTCTTCTTTTTGTTAAATAAATTTAGCAAATTATTCACTGTGTGCTACGGTAAATATCGAAACTTATACACTGCAGCCTTCACAAAACAAATACTGTGAAGGAAAAATAACATTTTAAGAATAAATACACACACACACAAATATACAATTATTTTTGGACTAATTCCTCGGAAAAACCCAACTCAGGAAAACCAGTGCAGCAGCTGAGGGTTTGATTATTATGCAGTAGTAAATCTGAGTACAAAACTATGGATGCTTAAATGTAGCAATCCATACAGAGAAACAACTGACAGTAAATCTAGTGAGAAATCTCACTCCCACTGGCAATCTGACACTGACCTTGGCTCAAGTTGAGTTGCTCTTTGTTGCCTCTGCGCAGTCACTGCGTCGGCCTATGTAGTACTGTGTCCCCACAACTCAGAACTGCTTTCCCTCTCACTATATGATCAGCTGATATCTGGAAGATGGATCCTCCTAGCCTTCATTTTCTCTCTCCGGCTTCTAGCACTGAATCAACTCTTCTCCCTAGCAAAATACGGAATCTCCTCTAAAGCACTGCGCTGCCTCTCTGTGGCACTCACTGCCTCTCCGCAATGCACTCACCGAATATGGAAAATCTTCCTATGGCCTTACTATCCTTACCCCTCTCTCACTGCTTCAAGCTCACTAGCTCTCTCTCCGGCAACTTAGCACTGCTACTCTAGAAATCGATTTTCCAGTGCGATCAAATTGCTAAAGTGTTTTCTCCAAGCCCCATCAAGTTTCTTCTTATAATCTCTCGTTGAGACTTCAACAGCCACGATTAAAACTTAATCGGTGGCTAAGATTAACTAGAACTCGACCCAAGTCTTTTTCTAGAAGATTCTCACCATGACTTAATTAATTCTTTTTAATTAATCATATTTCTTAAGTTTTGACTTAGGAAATATTAAAACTTGACTAATTAATTTATTTAAGCCGTCTCTAGGTGGAATTTCCAGAAACGATATCTGGGTATTGGAGAATACATGTATTCTAATCTCTCTACCAAAACTCGACGCTAGAACGCATTCGATGCTACAAAAACTAACATTGATTTGCAGCAGGAGTTGAAACAAGCCCTTTTGAAGAGTTCCATCAGTGGCAGCAGCAGCAGATCGAAGACGGTGAAGGAGGAGAAGAATGTGGCCCTCGCATCTAAGGGTCCCAGTCAGGGATAGGGGGAACAAAGGAAGAAGAAGAAGGACTTGTCAAAGGTCAAGTGTTTCCGATGTGGTGAGCTAGGCCACTACAGTACCCAGTGTCCTCTCAGGAAGAAGGACGTAGAGGAGAAGCAAGACTAGCAGGCAGCGTCTGCAAAGATCAATAGGCTTTCCTCTAGGTTGGAGGAAGACTTCGCTATGTTCGTCAATATACCTCAGGAGTGAGGTGGGGTGACTTGGTTTTGTAGCCCCAAAGCGCTACAGATGGACAGGATCCTTGTGGAGTCCATCTCTTGGATCAATACCTGGCTACGAGGGCCCACAGTACATAGTAGCAGGATGGACCAGTGGCAGTTGGTGCAGTCAGATGCCAGAGTCACAATTGCAGAGACTAGTAGCAGTCAAATGTTGGGGAGCGCAGTGCAGATGGCATAGTGCACAGTCAGCAGCAGCGCAGATTCCTCAATGACAATGCAGATGCTAGTAGCAGTCAAGACTCGGGTGATAGATGAATCATATTGAACACAGTTGGTTCAGCTTTGGATGTTTTTCAATTGCAGATGTTGTCGTAGCAGCAACAACAGAATTGCAATGCAGATGCAGTGTTGGCAGCAGTTCAACAGGGTCAGCAACAGCACAGATGTAGCGTATATCATAGTTGCGCAGTAGTTGGTGGGCAGCAACAGCCAGACATTAGCAACGTGACAGGAGATGATGCAAAGACAGGGTGTTGTGGCAGCAGGTGCAGCACTAGAACACATTCCCACTAAGAGGGAGTGTTAGTTTTTGTAGCATCGAATGTGTTCTAGCCACGAAATTTTGTGGAGAGGCTAGAATACATGAGAACTCCAAAACCCAAAAATCGTTTCTAGAAATTCTGCCTAGAACTGTCTCAATTAGATTATTAACCAATTTTTAAATATTTCCTAAGTCTAAACTTAGGGAATGTGGTTAATTAATCAGTATTAATTGATATAAGACGAGAATAGTCTAGAAACTCACATGGATCAACTCCACACTGATCCTAGCCATCGATTATGTTTTAATCTTGGTTGTTGGTGCTCCAACAGAGGACTATAAGAGGAGGTCGATGTGGTGATGGAGAATACACTCGAGAGTTCGATTTCATTAGCAAATCGATTTCCAAAGTAGCAACAGTCAGTTGTTGGAGAGAGACTCAAAGAGATCGAAGCAGTGTGAGAGGGGAAGGGACAGTGATCCGGAGAGGCAGCAACAAGAGGGTCGAGTTATCCCAGAGAGGTAGCGCAGAGGCTCTACACAATAGCTTCAGCAAGGCAGATCGATTTGGTGGTGAGAAAAATCGTTCTCAATTGCATAGGCCAGGCAGAGGTTCTAGAAGGTCAAAGAGACGATTTCCTCAGCAGCTGCACGTAGAACGACTTCATCAGAGGCAGTTTCGAGCCACACATGTGGGAGACAATGCAAAGGGCGCTCAGAAGGGCTCGCGCTAGGGTTTGGACGACCAATTTGCTAAAGGCAAGTCGTGCCAGAGATTGTCTGTGGGAGAAGGGCAACCCCTTCAGTATTTTGCCCAGATTTTCTTGTTTGGATTTCCAGTTGGGCATCCATAGATGTACTCAGATTTCACTGCTGCATAATAAAATAAAACCCTCATTTGTTGCACCGGTTTTCCTGAGTTGGCTTTTACCGGGGACTTTTGTCCAAAAATAATCGTGTTAATTTTTGTGTGTGTGTGTGCTAGCATTTCTTCCAGCGTTTATTTTTCTGCGGTTTTATTTGCGTAGATTGGAGTGTGATTTATTCAGTATTTTCCATAGAAAACAGCAAATAAGTCATTAAATAAAATTAACAATTAGGAGAATAATTTGCAGTTGCTGCAATAGGATTTTGGTTGAGGAATTTTCACATTAGCCACCTCTATCAAGGTAGGCAACACCTTTGCGGAACTTGGTCTAGTTATATATTTGAAGGTGATCATTGTTTGAAGCATTAATATGCCCTTAACATTCAAGTTTGGTCCACTTAGATGCATATATGATCTTAGTCTCTAATGGATGGTTGTTTTCACTTGAGTCCATATTGTTTTTGTCAGGAGGTCCATAGCAACCCAAGCCTTGAGAGAACGCACTCCATAAGTACCCAAGCCTCTTTAGAGAGATAGATGGCTTAGCAGAAGCAACGTTGAGAGAGTTGGGCCTCTTGATGACTTGAGCAAATGTTACATGTCCCATAGCACCCTAAAGACCCAAGACACTGGTCTACTTTGACCTAGCATAGAGGATTCTTCATGATGACACCACTGGACCCAGCATTCCCCCAGGCTAGCCTTGACACAACCTAATGGGCAGGACTTGATTCAAAACCCAGATGAGGATGGTCTCCCATTGAGAGACTTGGAAATGCTTGTTGCACCTGGAGAAGCCCTAACATTGGACAGAGGAAGCCCTATTTTGACAGTTGGAGACCCATGGAGCTGACATTATGGCACCCTAGCTGGACTTCGAACCCCCAAGGAGGACTCAAGGTGGATTTTAGAGACCTTCCTCAAATTGTTGATGATTGTAGCACTATGACACATTTTCACACCTTGACATGGCATTTGGAGCCCTAAAAGAGCACGACATCAGCACTTTTGGAGGCTACGGCTCACACATGTGGGCAATTATGGCTTAATTTGTCACTTAGCTAGTGGGTTGGCTTGTAACCCAAGGTTATTTTGTGTCAAACTTGATTTAGGGGCTTAATTAGTCAAAAAATTGTTGAGGTAGACCTCATATAAATAGAGGTCATGTCATTTGTCTTAAGATCATCATTGTGAATCAATTCAAGCTCTTTAGGAGATTTTGGCCTAGCTGAAATAGACTTGTATCTTGTGGAGATGTGATCTTTTGTGGAGTATTTTCTTGTGGAGACATTCACTTGCTTTGGAAACATCATTTTGGAATAATAAAGGATTGGGGCATGCATTTTCTTGTAAGTATTCTATGTTGTTGAATACTTTTATGGCTATTGCATGGAATGGTTATTGTTAGGGTTTCAATGTACTAGTTTTCATTCAATAATTTTCTATGAGATTTTGGCAAAGCACTGTATGCATTACCCTTTAAGATTTGTGTGACAATTCCTTGAGTGATCCTTCATTTTAAGCTCTCCTCAATGACTTTCTTCACTCATAAAATGATAACTAGGGTATGAAAACTAAGGTTTTTCATTAACCCTTACTCCATTCTAGGGCTTGATTTTCCATAAGTATATATGTTGATTTTTATAGCATCGGAAGTGTTCAAAATCTCATTTTTGGTAAAGAGGCTTGGACATCAGTTATCCAGAGAACCCAGAAATTGTTGGTGGAAATTCCACTCGGATATGACTTTATTAAAATAATTAATTATTTTAATGCAGACCCTAATTTTAAACTTAGGGAAATTAAATAATTAAAGGCTATTAATAGAGCAGAAGTGAATCTTCTAGAAAACGAAGATCAAGTCATCTTTTGATCTAAACCATTGATTAACGAAATAATCTTGGTCGTTGGTTCATCAACGAAAGAGACTTGAGGGCCATTTGGAAAGCAAGTCGGGGACACTCTCAATACCCGAAGGAAATCAATTCTGAAGCAAGAGAATTTGATTTCAGTGGGTGAGATTGTAGAGGCAGGGTTGCAGAAGCAGAAGGAGGAGGGAGGATTCAGTCATCGGAGAAGTAGAAATCTAGAGGAGGAAGGGAAGGGTGAGTTGATCGGTAGCAAGACCCCCTCCACGCAGAGTTACGCAGTCCAGGGAGAGACTGCGCAGAGCCCTCACGCTAGATGACGCAGAGGGTGAAGGAGGTCACCCTGAGGGTCTGAAATTCTTCTGGAGGTTCCAGAAAATTCAGCCAGGTGTATGCTAATTTTTCTCTGCTCATCAGACTCTTGTAAATGTACTTTCCATTTCTAAAGATAAATACAAAACCCTCATCTGTTGCACCAGTTTTCCCACATTGGGTTTTTCCAGGGACAATTGTCCAAAAACAACTGTGTTCATATGGTTGTTTCTACTGTGCTACTCGTGTAATTTTCTTTCTGTTCTTATGCTCTTGATTAAAGTGAAGATCTGCAAATGTGTTTATTTCAGAATTTACTTAAGCATCTGTAAATAACTTATCTCATAAGTAGGAGAAATAAACCAAGTATTGCAGTAATATTTTCAGTCTTGAAAATTTCACATGGTATCAAAGCGAAGGGCTAAAGGCAGAAAGGGAGGATCTGCCATGGACCAGAGATCCATCATCCGGAAGGGTTCACACAGTTCTCCAGAGCAAGCAGAAACGCAGAGGGAACACGACATGAAAGTTGGCATCCAGACTAGAGGAGGATCTTGCTTGTGTGTCGAGCACAGCTCGTCCAAGTGTTTGGTATATTGACAGGGGAGCCTCTGCTCACATGACGGGAGTTCGAGAATGTTTTTTCAGCTACCAAGAAGAACAAATGAATTTCTAAATAACTATGGGAAACAAGGAAAAATGTACCCCCATTGGGAGAGGTACAATAACATTTCAGACCGAAGATGGCAACAAAATTCGAGCCACGAATGTTCTGCATGTACCACGGTTGGGGATGAATTTACTCTCACTGTCTCAACTACTAAACAAGGGTTATGATGTATACTTTATTAGAGATAAGGTGTATGTCAAACACACTAGCTGGAGCAAAAAGGCACAAATTGGAGTAAGGAGTCACAAGCTATACAAATTCCAGCTTGATTCTCCAGTGGCCTTGATTGGTAGTACAAACGATAGTGATCTGAATGAGTTATGGCACAGAAGGATGGGGCATCTACATCATGGAGCCTTGGTAATTCTCAAAAATACTGTCATAGGAACTCCTGAACTCAGCACGAAGAAAGATGAAGTTTACAGGGGGTGCATACTACGAAAGTACGCTAAGGCAGTGTTTCCAAGAAGCAGCAGCAGACCCAAGAGTGTATTGGAGTTAATACACTCGGACATTTGCGGTCCAATGTCCACAACCACTCTCAGTGGTGCAAAGTATTTTGCTACCTTCATTGATGATCATTCCAGAAAAACTTGGATATTTTCTGAAAACCAAAGATGAAGTCTTTGATCGATTCAAAGATTTCAAAGCCTTGGTGGAAAACTCTACAGGAAAGAAGATCAAGAAGTTGCGGTCAGATAACGATGGAGAATATATCGATCAGGACTTCACAAATTTCTGTGCAAGAGAAGGCATCAAGAGAGAATGGACAGCTCCATACAATCCAGAGCAAAATGGAGTCGCAGAACGGAAGAATCGGACCATAATAGAAGTTGCAAGGGCAATGTTGTACGACCAAGATATGCCCAAAGTCTTATGGGCAGAGGCCTGCAATACAGCAGTATATATCCATAACAGAGTTCCCCATAGAGCCTTGGGGAAGGTGACTCCCGAGAGTGTGTTCACAGGAAGCAAGCTAGAGGTGAGCCACATCAGGATATTCGGCAACATGGTGTACTGCCACATTCCAGATGAAAAGAGGAAGGAGTTGGATCAGACTACAGAAAAGGGTTTCCTCATGGGCTATAGTGAGAATACAAAAGAATATCACATCTATATTCCAGAAAGCAGGAAAATCGTGGTAAGAAGGGATGTAAAATTCCTGGAGGAGAGAGCCTTCATGAAATCTCGGGAAATGGCCACAGATACGCAGATTGAGGAGGATCCACTAGTACAGCCTCAACGGCCTACAGAGGATGGGTCAAGTGCCTCTCCAAGGCACAAGGATTCTAAGGAGAGCTCCTCCAAAGAAGAACAGGAAGAAGAGCAGGTGTTGTCGCCCACCACTGATGGGAGACCGAGCAGAGAACTTCAACAAATTCTTAGGGATGCAGAAGAATTTGTTGGAGCCCCTAGAGAAGGAAAGAGGATAAGGAAGCAGCCAGACAGATATCAGGCACTAGTAGCTCACATTGGTGAACCGTCCACCTTTCGGGAAGCAGCTCAGCATCAAGTATGGGTGGATGCCATGGTGGAGGAGTATAACTCTATCGTGACAAATGATGTCTGGGAAGTACTCCCTAGACCACAAGACAGATCAGTTGTAGTATCCATGTGGATCTACAAGATCAAATATGTTGCAAATGGCAGCATAGAGAAGTTCAAGGCAAGATTTGTAGCTAAGGGGTATGCACAGAAGGAAGGCATTGATTATGAGGAAACCTTCGCCCCTGTAGCTCGCTACACTTCTATCAGATTCGTCATCTTTCTAGCTGCGCAGATGGGATGGGAGATTCACCAGATGGATGTCAAGACAGCATTCCTGAACGGGGTGATAGAGGAGGAAGTGTACATAGAACAGCCGGAGGGTTTCGAGACATATGACCAGAAGACTCATGTTTGCAGGCTTAAGAAAGCCTTGTATGGTTTAAAACAAGCCCCCGAGGCATGGTATGGGCGAATTGATAGCTACTTGCAGAAGATGGGGTTCGTCAAGAGTGACGCGGACCCCAACCTCTACTACTTGAGAGTAGGAGATGAGTCGCTTATTCTGGTACTATATGTGGATGATCTATTTTTGACCGGATCATCCAAGCTCATCAAGGACTACAAGGAGAATCTGGCTATATAATTCGACATGAAGGACCTGGGGCAGATGCACTATTTTCTTGGATTAGAAGTCTGGCAGCAGAAAGGGGAAATCTTCCTAGGGCAAGGAAGATACACGACAGAAATCCTAAAAATATTTCAGATGGAAGACTGTAGACCCATGGCCACGCCAATGATTACTAACTAGAAGAAGATAGACACAACAGAGGATGATGAGGTTGATCCCACCTTGTACAGGCAACTCATCGGATCATTGATGTATCTGGTCAATACTAGACCAAACATTTGTTATGCAGTGAATACCCTCAGTCAGTTCATGGTGGAACGAAGGAGGGCTCACTGGGCAGCAGCCAAACATGTTCTCAGATATCTGAGAGGGACAGTCAAGTATGGGTTGAAGTACACCAAGGGCAATGAGGTCCAGTTGAGTGGGTTCAAAGATGCAGATTGGGCTGGAAGTACAGTGGATCGGAAAAGTACTAGTGGGTACTGCTTCAGTCTAGGATCAAGAATGACCTCTTGGTGCAGCAGGAAACCAAAGTCCGTAGCACTAAGTTCAGTGGAGGCAGAGTACATGGCAACAAGCACAGCTTCATGCGAGGCCATATGGCTCCGCAAGTTACTCTTGAACCTGCTCAAGAAGCAGATGGAGCCAACCGAGATTATGTGCGATAATCGAAGTTGCATTAAGCTCTCTGAAAATCCTATGTTTCATGACCGGTTGAAACACATTGACATTCGGTGCCACTTCATCAGGGACTATGTCCAAAGAGGAGCAGTACAGTTGCGATACACTCCTACAGGAAAACAGGTGGCAGATATCCTCACAAAGGCTCTAAGTAAGATTAAATTCACTTACTTCAGAGAGAAGATGGGGATGGTCGAGAACCCTTTCCATTAGAGGAAAGGGTGGTCTTCAGAAACAGAGGGAGCTGCAGTACGGAAGAGGCAGTGGCAGAGGCGGTGTCACAAGGCAGCAGTATAGGAGGCAGCAATGCAAAGATGAGGGGCAGCAGCTAGGATAGCATCAGTGCAACAAATGTTATAGAGTCAGAGCAGTGCAGTGGTATCTTGCTTGAACACTTTCCTCGCTCAGAGGGAGTGTTGATTTTTATAGCATCGGGAAGTGTTCTAAGTCTCATTTTTGGTAAAGGGGCTTGGACATCAATTATCCAGAGAACCTAGAAATTGTTTGTTGAAACTCCACTCGAATATGACTTTATTAAAATAATTAATTATTTTAATGTAGACCCTAAGTTTAAACTTAGGGAAATTAAATAATTGAAGGGTATTAATAGAGCAAAAGTGTGAATCTTCTAGAAAACGAAAAGCAAGTCATCTTTTGATCTGAGCCATTGATTAATGATATAATCTTGGACGTTGATTCATCAGCGAGAAGACTATAAGAAGAGAATTGAGGGCCATTTGGAAAGCAAGTCGGGGACACTCTCAGTACCCGAAGGAAATCGATTCTGAAGCAAGAGAATTCGATTTCAGTGGGTGAGATTGTAGAGGCAAGGTTGCAGAAGGAGGAGGAGGAGGGAGGATTTGGTTATCGAAGAAGCAGAAGTCGGGAGGATGAAGGGAAGGGTGAGCTAATCGGCAGCAAGACCCCCTCCACGCAAAGTTACGCAGTCCAGGGAGAGACTGCGTAGAGCCCTCACACTAGATGACGAAGAGGGTGAAGGAGGTCACCCCGAGGGTCTGAAATTCTTCTGGAGGTTCCAGAAAATTCAGCCAGATGTATGCTAATTTTTCTCTGCTCATCAGACTCTTGTAAATGTACTTTCCATTTCTAAAGATAAATACAAAACCCTCATCTATTGCACTGATTTTCCCACATTGGGTTTTTCCGGGGACAGTTGTCCAAAAATAATTGTGTTCATATAGTTGCTTCTATTGTGCTACTCGTGTAATTTTCTTTCTATTTTTATGCTCTTGATTAAAGTGAAGATCTGCAAATGTGTTTATTTCATAATTTACTGAAGCATCTGTAAATAACTTATCTCATAAGTAGGAGAAATAAACCAAGTATTGCAGTAATATTTTTAGTCTTAAAAATTTCACAATATCTCCCTCTAGGCTCCATCGCCCAAGATCAAGCACTGTCCTTTCTACATAGATGATGACACCTTAAAGTTTTCCCAAAACCTAAATGTCTCTCTCTTCTCTAAATTTTCGGCTCTTTAAGGCAAGTTGTTAGGCTAGGGTTAAGGTTGAATTCAACTAGGGTAAGTGCATTTTGCTTTTCGAGGGGTTTTACATGTGGTATGATACTCATTGCCTCAAAATATCACCTTTTCCACATTGAATTCCTCCTTTTTAGAGTTGATATCACAAGCCCTAGGATATTTTTCCCTAGGGTAAACCCTACTCTAGCCCTAGGCATCAACTTGGGGCTCATTGAAGGCTTTTTGTCCCAAACATTGATCATATTCATCTAATCAAGCCTTTTCTCGGCTTTGTGTACCTAGATAACCCTGTTGCCATATCCCTGTCATGCGACTATTGCAACTTGGTTGCATTGACATGCCCAGCTCCTCGTAATACCTTTACCTCGAAACCTCGCCCTCTCCCGTGCTGATTTTTGGGTAGCATTGGATGTGCTCTAGCTCCTAAATTTTGTGGAGGGGCTAGAACACATGAGATCAACAAGACCCATAAATTGTTTGGAAAAATTCCACCCGGAGTGACAGTTATTCAAATAATTAATTATTTTTAATGGAGCCTAAGTTAAAACTTAGGGAATAAAATAATTAAAGTGAATTAATTTGAACATGTGGGTGAGAAGCTTCTAAGTGACGAGGATCAAGTATGTTTTAATCTTAGTCGTTGATTAAGGATTAGATCTATACCGTTGATTTCTCAACAGGAAAAGTATAAAGGAAGGCTTGAGGGTCAGTTGGAGGACACACACACACATAGAGCAACACTTGAGTTAAGTCGAAATTCTCGAGCGTGGTTTGCTGAGAATTTCGGAGTGAGCGTGCAGTGCAGGGAGGGGCAGTTCGACAACAAGACTTCAGTCCAAGGCCGAGAATACAATTGCAGAGAGGCAGAGTAGCACCAGGAGAGATAGCGTAGCACCAGAGAGGGTGACGCAGGCCCAGAAGAGTGATACAGAGCCAGAAGGGTGACGCAGTCACTAAAGAGGCAACGTTGGGGTTTTTGTGGGGCAGATCGGGCAGAAATTCAGCAGATCGATTTTTGGGTCGCGAAGGCTCACAAGGAGGGTGATGCAGCTGCTGGAGGAGGTGACGCAGTCTCAACGCAGAGCTTGCTGCAGCTATCGCTGCGCAGCACTGGGGACAGCGCAGTCACCTTTGGGGTTTCTTCATTCTGTTGCTGGATCAGCCAATATATCTGTCTCCAGATAGAGGTACTTCTGCCGAGATTTTCTCTGTTGGTTGAGCCGGATTTGGCACCCTAGATTGTATTCATAAATTTTCTTAATAATAAAACCCTCGTATCTGCAGCACCAGTTTTCCCGCATTGGGTTTTCTGTGGACGTTCGTCCAAAAATAAGTGTGTCATTTGTGTGATTGTCTCATTTATTTTTCAGTACTTGATCTATATATCGATGTAGGCTACTTAGTATTTGCATTAATATTTTACTGAAGTATTCAGAAAATAACTTGTTAAATGGAAAATACAAGTAGGTAATGCAAATCAATTAATAGCAGAAGGATTTATGTTTGTAAGATTCAGAAACTTTCACATCTCGTCTTCTACATCTGCTAAGTTGCAAGGCGTTGACCCTTTGACTGGCGACTTGATTGCCTTGGTGGAGTCTAATGGCCCTAGTTATCAGCCTACAGTCTTATGGCCTCAAGCCTATCCCCTCCCTCTTTGTGTCTCCAATAGTAGATCTTTTCTTACCCACAAAACTGCCTCTTCCTGCGCCACGACTCTATCGCCTAGCGGTTCAGTGTGTCTGACAACCCACTCAAGTTGTCAACCCCCACTCCTTTTTTATTAGTTGTTTTTCAACTTTAAAAACCTTAAAAAGAATTATGCAAAAAAAAATTGTTGATGTTGTTGTACAATCCTTTGTATGGCCTTCTACACTCCACAAAATAAAATTATCCACCACATATGATCACGACAAAACATAGCGCCTTGAGATTAGTTCTCAGAGTTAATTGCTCTGATACCATGTTCAATTTTTCTGTGAACCCAGCACTCGACAAATCATTAACATAGCAAATTACAGACCTACTGAATGAATGCACAACTAGGTTTTTAGAGAAAGTAAAAACATAACCAATCTCACAAAAATGACACAACGAATTCTACCCAATCAAATCAATTCTTCATTAAACTATTTTCATAACCTACTTGGGCTCCTGTCCTAGGATAATGGCCTAATTAAGGAAGTTGCATGTACAACAATTGGATATGATCCAACTGATCAAGCCCTCCCTAGCTAATCTAGATCTCCTTGTTGCCGCCTTCCTCTGACCCAACACACTAGAGTATCACAGTCTATGCTGAGATGCCTCTCTCAATCTTGTGTTGTTGTATGGTGTCTTCTCCCTATCCTTAGCCTTGCTTTTATAACTTTTTGTTGAGTTAAATCCATAACCCTAATCTCCAAAGTGATTGACAGACGAGAATAGATCTCGCCTCACTTGAGATCAAGGGCTAATATTAAAACATAATTTCTAAAGTAAATACTTTTTCTAATGTTTCTTTAGGTCAATTAGCCAACCTAATAATCATGTGTTTTTCCCAAGTTAAAATTTAGGCTAAGTTACAAATGCAAAATTTTCACATTAGAGAAAGTGTCTAAGGAGATATTGGGTGACTCCTGGATGCCTAGACACTTAGGCATGTGCAAAAGTACCTACCCAAGCTACAAGCACAACATTCCCATAGAAATTGAGTTTGTAAATTGCAAGCTAACTATTTCATAGATTATTTGACGCATTGCATTTCAAAGACCAATCCATGGACCATAATAGTTCCTAACAGACAATGCACACCAAGATTTATGCCAATGCCCTTAGGCCTAGCAAGAATAATCTATGTACTAGTTTCATGTTGCAACCAATGTTTTCACAAGTCCTAGAACCTTGTTTAATTATTACAATTTCCATATAAGAAGTCCACAAAATATTCATGGTGAGATTTTGGGGTAGCATCAGATGTGCTCTAGCTCCCAAATTTTGTGGAGGAGTTGGAGTACATGAGATCTCCAAGACGCAGAAAGAATTTAGAAGAATTCCATTAGGTTTAAGAGATATTCAAATAATTAACCTTTTTAATTAAGGACCCTAAGTCTAACTTACGAAAATTAAAAGATTAAAGTGAATTAAATTAAATTAAACATGTGATGAGAATGACTTAAGTGACGCGGATCAAGCAGCTTCTATTCTTAGCCGTCGATTAGAGATTAGATCATGGTCATTGATGTTTCAACGAGAAAAGTATAAGAGATGATCTTAGGGTCAATTGGAGAACACACACATTGGAAGAGCACTGATGCTAAGCTGAAATTCTAGGGCGTGATTTGCTAAGAATTTCAGAAGTGTTTGCAGTGCAGCGAGGGGCAGTATTGGCAATGGGATGATCTGATCCCAGGCCGAGAGTACAACAGCGGTAGAGAGGCAGCATACCGAGCAGCGGAGCCACGCAGTCTAGCAGGGTCCATGCAGAGGCAGCAGGAGCCACACAGGCCTAATCAGGGTAGCGCAGGGGCAGCATAAGCCTTTCAGGGGTGACGCAGGCCCTTCCAGAGCAGGCCAGGAAGGTTGACGCAGAGGGTTGAGGAGCAGCGCTAAGGTTTCCAGTGGGCCAGAAAGGGCTCGAGTTCTGTAAATCTTGTTTGAGGGTGTGAATCAGCGATATTTTCAGTCTCCGAGAGAAAGAGGTATAGCTTTCGTGTCTTTTTTTTCTTTTCTTTTCTTTCTTTTTTTTTGTAGGGCCAACCATGTCTGGTGCCCAGAACTTGTTGTATTCGGAATCTGCTTAATACTAAAAACTCTCCAGAGCTAGTTGCACTGGTTTTCCCGCATTGGGTTTTTCCAAGGACATTTGTTAGAAAAATATGTCACTTTTTCATAAGAGTGTGCTATTCAGTAAATGATTTGTATGTGTAGGTTGCTATTTGTATTTACTTCGTTGTTTTTCTGAATATTCAGATTAATAACTTGTATGATTAATCAAGTAGGAGAAGTAAATCAATGTTTAGCAGTAGGGTTTCTTAGATTAAGAAATTTTCACATGGTATCAGAGCGATTACAGATCAAGCTGGATCTCCAGTAAAATCGGCTGAAGAAATTTGTGCTGCAGAGTAGCAACTGAAGCAGCAGAGAACCGGAGAGGGCAGCGCAGCACCAGGAGGATGCAGTCCCAGCAGAGGCCACACAGGGGCTGACACAGTCCCAGCTGGGTGACACAGAGACAGCGCAGTGCCTTCCAGAGGGACGCAGGAGCAGGCTGCGCTGAGCCAGTTTGCTCACGCAGAGGCCAGCAAGAGTGACACAGTCCAGTTACGAGTGTTGCGTAGATTTGTCATGGTCCAGAAGCAAGGCTTTAGATCTTCAACAGTTGTTGGTGTGATGGAGTTTCTGTCAGTGCAGAATCGTGCCCAGCTAACTTGACAAAGAGCGAGAGGAGAACAACTGCTCAACAAATTTTTGCCAAAGAAATATGAGGATCGATCATAGGGTGATCAAAGAGAGTTGATTCGTAAGATTTGGTAGATTTCCAAGGGAGGAAATCAGTTGTCAGAGGGAGAAGAGGGTGCCTTTCTCACCAAGGACCCTAGACCCGAGTTTCTGTTGAGGGTAGCAACAGAAGTGGGGAGAGGAGGATCTGTTCCGACAGATTATTTCTGAGCAAATCGCGACACACAGACTGCGTGATCAGGATACGTTGGACGACCTGTCCAACTTTGCTATCTGGAAGGCTAGAATCCTGACAGTCTTGGAGGCATACAATATACGGAAGCATGTAGAGAGCGTCTTGGCTACACCAACCGATGCGACTCTTCTCGCGAAGCATAATGAAGCAATGGCACATGCCAAGCGCTTCATCATGCACGGGGTTAAGGATAATGTGGTACCACACATAGCCGAGAAGAAGACGACTAATGAAATGTGGAAAGCTTTAACCACACTGTATCAAGGGAAATCCATCCAGCAGAAAATGCTTCTAGAGAACCAGATGAGTTTGTTTATGATGACTAAGGGAGAGGAAATCGATCCTTTCCTCTTCAGGTTGCAGGCAATTTGGGATGAGTTGATTGCCATGGGGGTCAAGGTGGAGTATGATGTCATGGTGAGGACTGATTTAAATGCAGTCACAGAAGATTGGGAAACGTTTGTCTAAAGCATCTTGGGCAGACAGGACCTTCCAAACTAGGACGATATGTGGGCTATCCTCCTACAAGAGGAAATCCGCCGAATGACCAAGAGACAAGCCAACACCGAATCAAGCAAAGTGAAGAAGGAGGAAGAGGAAGATGCAGCCCTAGCATCGAAGAAGCAACAAGGGAAAAATAAGCATGATATATTTAAGTTCAAATGTTTCCAATGTGGTGAACTTGGACACTTCACCAGCAATTGTCCTCTAAGGAAGAAGGACAAGGAAGCTTCTAGTTCCAAGGCTACGACAGCTAAAGAAGACAATGGCTCCGACTATGACGTAGCCGTGAGCACTCATGTACTTCGAGAGAAGAGGTGGGGCGATATTGATCTGTAGAGCAGCTACAGAGTGATGGCGGGATCCTTGAGTTACCTAACTCTTGGATCACATCCATGCTACGGGAGCGTTAAGACAGTAGCAAGAATGACTGTAGCATTGGATGCAGAGGATCACGGATGGAGCAAAGGAAGAGTTGGACGTTGTAGAGGGAGCAGCGCAGTGCAGAGATAGCAACAGTGTAGATGCATCAGCGTAGAGGGGCTGATGGGACTTCAGCAACGCAGAGGAGGCATGCTTACGCAGTGCAGAGTTGTAGCAGCGCAATGGCTTCAGCAAGACAGCGCAGAGCAGCAGCCTAAGGAGCTTCAGTGATGATATGTAGCCCGACTGACTTGTCTGTCATTGGGCAGGGGTCCTTCAGTTGCTTACTTCACAGCAACCGAGTTACAGTGCAATAGTTAGCACTGGAAGTGCTATGGGTAGCACAATGCAGCAATTTGAGAGGGAGCTGCAGTACGAATGTAGAAGTGACGGTGGCAGAGACATGGGCAGCAGTACAGAAAGCAGCAGCAGCGCAGTGATGAAGGGCAGCAGGCCAAGCATGAGCACGGAGACCGATGCCAGAGATCAAAGTAGTACTTCGGGGTGATTTTATTGCTAGAACACATTCCTCGCTAAGAGGGAGTGTTGAGATTTTCAGGTAGCATCGGATGTGCTCTAGCTCCCAAATTTTGTGGAGGAGTTGGAGTACAAGAGATCTCCAAGACCCAGAAAGATTTTAGAAGAATTCCATCAAGTTTAAGAGATATTCAAATAATTAATCTTTTTAATTAAGGACCCTAAGTCTAACTTAGGAAAATTAAAGATTAAAGTGAATTAAATTAAACATGTGAAGAGAATGACTTAAGTGACACAACAGATCAAGCAGCGTCTAATCTTAGTCATCGATTAGAGATTAGATCACGGTCGTTGATGTTTCAACAAGAAAAGTATAAGAGAAGGGCTTCGGGTTAGTTGGAAAACACACACATTGGCGAAGCACTGAAGCTACGCTGAAATTCTAAGGCGTGGTTTGCTATGAATTTTAGAAGTGTTTGCAGTGCAGCGAGGCGCAGTATTGGCAAGGGGATGATCTAATCCCAGGCCAAGAGTACAACAGCAGTAGAGAGGCAGCATACCAAGCAGCGCAGAGGCATTCTAGAGCCACGCAGTCCAGCAGAGGCAACGCAGAGGCAGCAGGAGCCACACAAGGCTAACGCAGGCCCAGTCAGGGCAGCACAGGGGTAGCGTAAGCCCTTCAGAGGTGACACAGGCCCTTCCAGAGCAGCGCAAAGGCTGACGCAGGCCAGGAAGGCTAACACAGAGATCTGAGGAGCAGCATTGGGGTTTCTGGTGGGCCAAAAAGGGCTCGAGTTCTGTAAATCCCATTTGAGCGTGTGAATCAGCCATATTTTCTGTCTCCGAGAGAAAGAGGTATAGATGCCTTATATTCTCTGTAGGGCCAACCATGTCTGGTGCCCAGAACTTGTTGTATTCAGAATCTGCTTAATAATAAAAACCCACCAGAGATAGTTGCACCAGTTTTCCCGCATGGGGTTTTATGGGGCACATTTGTCCGAAAAATTTATGTGTCACTTTGTCATATGAGCGTTCTATTCAGTAAATGATCTGTATGTGTAGGTTGCTATTTGTATTTACTTCGTTGTTTTTCTGAATATTCAGATTAATAACTTGTATGATTAATCAAGTAGGAGAAGTAAATCAATGTTTAGCAGTAGGGTTTCTTAGATTAAGAAATTTTCACAATTCACTCTCTTTAACCTCTTCTCTTTTTGTAGTTAGGAGTTGTTCTGGTAATCCCACATTACTATTGTGGACTTGCTATACTCTTTAGTCCCATTGGCCTATTTTGGTTATTCATGGACATTAATAAAATTATCTTATCTATATTATGTTGCTAACATCTTAATGCCTGCTTGCTAAGATGTGTACCATGGAGGTTTGGAAAGATGCAGAATGCAATCTTTCAATCTAGATGTGATAAATTAGAATTTGTTGCTAAAATGACAAGGAAAGAAAACTTTGAAAGAACTATCCCAACTAGCACATAACCTACACTAACACCTAAACTATTTCTAATTTACATATATACATGTACATACACACAAGTAATACAAACAAGAATGAATAAACATATATACATCACACAAAAATGCGCACACATAAGTGCAGAAGATGTAATGTCATGCCCTTCCATGTAAATTTTTCAAAATGAACCAACCACACTCACACCGCTATCTCCAATGTCCAAACCTCCGACTTTCATAAAGAACCATAGCAATGACGATACTAAGATATACTCGCACACATACCAAAAAGTCCAAAAGGAGGAAAATGTACACCAAAAATGTAATATGAAGATATTGTATATGCTGTCGGAAACATCTTCACATGCCTAATAATGCCCAAAAATCACAAAAAGACTCCTATAGATCACCTCAGCAGTCAGTAAGGTAGTTTCTGACCAAAAGAGCAATAAGAGTATTCTTTTACAGCCAACCTTCCTCATGACAAGTTTGTTGCTCCATGATAAAGAGTGGTGTTTCCTTACGTTTGAAGCATGAAGAATTGCCCATAACCTACTAGATAAATTTTGGTTTATAACCTAAAATGATAAGACTTGAAAAAAGCTAAAGGTTAGCCCCAATTTATTTAATAAGTTTGTAATTTTAATCGCGTATATTTTTACAAGTTTCTAATGGTAAAACTGCAATACAAATAAATTTTTAATTTGAGAGTAAGTTGTGACTCGCAACTGATAATGTTTACAAGAACCATGCATCCCAAACATAAGCCCATTCAAACCAATTCGTAATATGGGAAAAATCAACTGCCATGGGATCTAAAAATCAAATTATGTCAGTATGCAACAGCCTTTCTCCAAGTGAGCCTCTGCAGTAGCAATCTATTGTACTGAATTAAGACAGCAAACCTAGAATTTAAAGTTTGTATGACCTGGGAAAAGGTAGAAAGCATGCCACGCAGGCTGGAGTCCAAAAGTGTTCGAATCTCTTCAACGGCTGGAAGTCGAGCTGCTGTTTTCTGTCAGATAATTCCAACTCAATCTGTCAGATATCTTTGCACAATGTCTGTGAAAACCTACAGCTCCTTGTAAAAGTCATTGGCCATATACAAGGAAATGTTTAACCATGTTGAAAATAGCTCCATGAAAACAAATTCTAGGCTTGTTCTCTTTCTGCAAGTAATTTTCCTTATGCATTTCTTTCATTCTCTTTCTATCATCAATAAGTTATAATTTATATTGTTTTAATACATGTGTGGGAATGCAAAGTTGTCAATTGAGTCTAGCTTGTGCAATTGCGAGAATGGAGTGTTATCCTCCCTCACTAGGTTCAATTCCCACAAGTGACATGTTGAGCTCTTAATCAGTATATTGATGTAACAGCCTTGAACCCTATGTTGACACACCCTCAAGCTTCTGCAGAAACTGGTTTACCTCAAGTACCATTCTTGGAATGAGGGGAAGTGTTTGGTGGGTTTCCTCGGGATAATTATTTAAAAAAAAGTGTGGGAATGCAAAGCTGTGCAGGAGAAGAACAGAAAACTAATACCTGATGACTTTGGACTTGCTGCCAAAATTTTGTCTCTTCGTCTATGTTATCTGGAGCCAAACTCTGCAAAAAGGAAATTTCAGAAAAGATTGACACTAGCTAAGAAAAACAAACAATGTAGATGAGGTACTTCTAATTACATCACATCATAATTAAAATCAAGCAATTGGCCAAGTTCAAAAGCTTCATAACAGAATTCCAGAGATCTAGAACTTATATTTATGCATCCTGAATTTTTTTCAAAAATCTAAGGTATAAAGATTAGGCTAGAGTATTTTCTGGTAATGAGTTAAAGCAAGGAAGAAAGATATTGCACAGTAAAGAAGAAGCAGACAAGTAGAATGTCCATCATTGGAATATGATGGTTCCAAATAAAGTCGAAAAGAAGAAAATGAGATAGAAAGAAAAATAGGATCATTTTTGGTGTTTCTGCTCTTTTATATGTCCATACGAGGTATACAGGTCTGCATGATTCTACGAGTTTGCATGCAATCATCTGGGCATCTTTTTGGTGCCATGTGACAGGAAATTTGTACTAGTGTGGGGTCTCTCTAAACAAGTTTAACACTCCTTGCTACATCATGGAAGTCAAGTTCTTCAAACGAGAATTGATCGATGGGGTAGGTGGTTTCACACAGGGTGAGCTTTCATGGCTAATAACCATAGTAACAGGAATCACAGATTTTACTAAGGAAACACGAGTCTGACCCAGCTTGCCAGCTAAAAGTGTAGTTATGACTCACTGACAAGTCAAAACCAGGCTTGACCAGTACCACTTGATCAGTTTTACACAGCGACCACAAGTCTAACCCAACTTGTTGACATAGCAACTGATTATATCTTGGCCATAAGTCAAACCCAAGCTTGGGGATACAATTCATTAACCAGTCAACAATTTGTATTTGTTAAGCCCAGATTTGACTCGTTAACAAGTCTATAAAGGCTCAGAAATAACCACAATGCACTTCATTTTCATCCTTTTCTGTTGGAGATTTTCGCCACAGCTGTGACAGCTCTTCCAAACCTGATAGTGACTGAAATAAGAACAAAGTTGGACATCTAGGGAATCCACGCCATCAATTTCTGACACACAAAAAGCAAGTGTTGGCACATAAACAGCAACAAGGCATCTAGGGCAAACTATTCTAGCCATTTCTCAGACCCCAAATAATTTCTAGAGGTAGAATCCACCTCTCTAATTCGTTTGTTCACTGTTGCTAGTGTTTTAGGGCTTACAATTAGGGTTGTATTTTTTTCAAATGTTTATAATGTTTTTTCTGCTGTATTTTTAGGGCTTTTTTTCCTGTATTTTTTCGAGAATATGCAGCCTTTTGAGGAATATATCAGCTAAAAATGTTAGCATTGCCTAAAAGTTATAACCATAACAGAATTTTTGGATTAAACCCTAAGATTGTTAAAAGACAAAGGGAAAAAGATTTTGCATGAAATTATTGCAAAGTTCCAGACACTATAAATAGAGTGATGCAAGTTTTGCCATCAAGATTATAGTGGCAGATAAATACATTTATATAGGAACCCCCTGGGATTTGTCAGGAAAGAAGTTACTCCTTGCGAAGCAGCAGATCAAGATGTTAAACACCAAGTAAATTTTATCTTAGACACCCTTTGACCCTTTACTGAGAATAAGGCCAAGAAGGCCAAAATACATGCAGAAATTTCATCATTAGGGGTCTGACAATCATCTTCTAATACACCATTGTCAACCCTCTCTGTAGAATCTACAATTTCAACCACCCCTCATGCTTAAAGCTAACCTCATGGTCACCCAAGCCCCATGCTGCCTCATACTGCTACAAATCTTAGCAGTGGAGGTAGCACTAGACATACATTGTTTCTACCTACGCACTAGCAGGTTCTCAACCCAGCTTGGAAAGCACAGCTTGGAGGAAGAATGTGCATATTCAAGGAAGGCCATTGCCAGTCTTGGTACTATTTTGACATTCCCTTCAACTGTGCTAGAAGCCCTTAATGGCAAGCTATGATTGGTGGAGTTGCTTTAGTGTGTCCAAGGTTCAAAACCCCTACATCTAAAATGCTTCAGACTATTTTGTTGGTGGAAACAATCAATTGTGTGAAACAAGTACTTGCAGAATCTAGTTCCTCATGGGCAGGCACAAATTCCACTGTCATGAGTGATGGATGGACAGATATAATAAACATGACCTTAATGATTTTCCTTATTTTTTGTCCAATGGGCAGCAACGTAAATGGATGACATTAAAACATTACAAAACCATCGAAGGTATGGAGAAGAGCAATCTTGTGTTTAATAATGGTTTTTGGAAGGATATTGATAACACTATTTCTATGACACAGTTGCTTGTAAGAGTGCTCAAGTACTTCAAATTTTTCAATGTTTAATTTTTATTCCAATTTCATTAATACTAATTTCATCATTCAAGAGATCTGCTAGGGTTTCTTTGCTCTAATGTCATATGGGATTTTCGAGCTCAATTTCTACCCTGGTTGAATTTATTGGCCATCCTTTCTCATTTACTGAATTTTGACAGCTTGGTTGCTCTACCAATTGGCATTGTGGCTCTCTTAGCCCACCATATGTAGTGCAGGTGACCATGATATGGCCACCCTGCTACCTTGACTCTTCTCTTTTGGCTAATTTGGAAGGAGATATGCATAAGGAGTAAGTGTTGGTAGCATAGATGCAGGAAGCAACTCCTTTACCCCCCTTGCTCCAGCCTTGGAATAGTCTTCCAAGTAGGATCACTTAGGGGGGATCCTTGGGAGCACATTCTAGACCTTTTGGGCATGCTCCTAGCCAATTTGAGAATGTGGCACTCCCTAGTGTGCTCCTGAAGCCAAAGAGTGTGCTCACTAGGCATTCCTAGATGCTCCCTAGGTGTTCCTTGGGTGCTCCTGGGCACTCCTTGGATGCTCCCCAATGGAAATGTTAAATTTTAAAATGATTTTTATCCTTTTACTTAAATTTTCAACATTATCATTAATTATTTCAAAATGTTTGGGAGTGGTTCCAAACTCATTAGACTTCAAAGTTCATATAGAGAAAATAAAATTTCATATCCCATTCAAAAGTTAGTAGACTTAACATTTTTCGGGATTTCAAGTTCAATGGGATTGCTGCATTTTCATTGGATTCTATCACATATGAGAGTATGTGATTGGCATTTAATCAAGAGCACTAAGCCTTATATGTACCTCAATGTTGGTGGTGTTGATTGTTAAACTCCGTTGGCATAGCCTTAGCAAAAAATGTACCCTTCACTCAGACCAAAATCATTGATCACGCATGTTAAGCATTTCTTCCATATTTTAAGGCTTGAATTAGGCAATTTCATCAAAATTGGGTGACGTCTACTGATGTCCCTAGAGGATTGAGGTAGAGGTAAAGGCTAGACATTAGGCAAAGAATGAAGGATGATACTAATGACGAGGATCCCGATATAAGAAATGGTCGAACATTTCTTGTCAAGTAGTGGTGGAACATGCATGGTGGTGCTACCTCACAGCGACAACATTTGGCAACCTGGGTACTTTCATAATTAGTGAACACTTCTTCTGTAGAGAGGTGCTTAGCAACTAGCTTAGATTATTGTTTGGAGCAATGTTGCACGAAGCGGGGACGTTTTTTGGAAGCAGGGACACGGAAGCGTCATTTCCCAAAAATCTAGGAAGTGAAGCGTCTCGGAAGCGTCTACTATATATATATATATATAGTTTTTATATTTTTTTGCATTTATATTAAAAAAAATATCCAAAACACCAAATTAGTTGTAGAAGATATGGAAACATGCATATTTGTACATAAATCAAGGTAGATATGGCATCCATTGTACATTAATGATTAATTATTCAAGATCAACCATCTAGATTCTAGATTCTTCTCCTCTTGTCTAGCTTTTGCCTCTACCTCGGCTGTCTAGGATATTAGTCAACATTGCCCAATTTTGATCAAATTACCTAATGATTAATCCAAGCATTAAAATATGGTAGAAAAAACTTAACATGCTTGATCGATGATTTTGACTTGATTGAAAGGTATTTTTTTGCTAACGGCATGACAAAGGAGTTTAACAATTAACACCACCAACACTAGGATACATATAGGGGTTGGTGCTCTTGGTTAAATTCCAATCACATACTCTCATACATGATATAATCTAATGAAATGACACAATCCCATTGAACCTGAATTCCTGAAAACTGTTAATTCTGCTGAATTTTGAATAGGATATAAAATTATATTTTCTCCATATGAAGTTCGACGAGGTTGGAACCACTCTCAAACATCTTGAGTCATTTCATGGTAATGTTAAAAATTTAAGTAAAAGAATGAAAATGAAAAATAAAGGAGAATGAAGAAATGGTCAAACATTGCTTGTCAAGGAGTGGTGGAACATGCATGGTGGTGCTACCTCACAGCTACAACATTTGGCAACCTAGGTACTTTCATAATTAGTGAACACTTCTTCTGTAGAGAGGTGCTTAGCAACTAGCTTAGATTATTGTTTGGAGCAACGTTGCACGAAGCGGGGACGTTTTTTGGAAGCAGGGAAGCGGAAGCGTCATTTCCCAAAAATCTAGGAAGCGAAGCATCTCGGAAGAATCTACTATATATATATATATATTGTTTTTATATTTTTTTGCATTTATATTAAAAAATATCCAAAACAACAAATTAGTTGTAGAAGATATGGAAACATGCATATTTGTACATAAATCAAGATAGATATGGCATCCATTGTACATTAATGATTAATTATTCAAGTTCGACCATCTAGAATCTAGATTCTTCTCCTCTTGTCTAGCCTTTACCTCTATCTCAATTGTCTAGGATATTAGTCAACATTGCCCAATTTAGATCAAATTACCTAACGATTAATCCAAGCCTTAAAATATGGTAGAAAAAGCTTAACATGCTTAATCGATGATTTTGACTTGATTGAAAAGTATTTTTTTGCTAACGGCATGACAAAGAAGTTCAACAATTAACACCACCAACACTAGGGTACATATAGGGCTTGGTGCTCTTGATTAAATGCCAATCACATACCCTCATACATGATATAATCTAATGAAATGACACAATCCCATTGAACCTGAATTCCTTAAAACCTATGTTGCCAGGAAACGTGGGTGCGGGTGCGGGGACGGGGACGGGGACGAGGACGGCATTTTTTGAAACAGGGTGCGTGGGTTCGTCTGGGTATTTTTATATTAATATATATTATAAATTATAAATTATAATTTATATATCATATATAATACTATATTTTATAAATTAAATTTATAAATTATAAATTTAATGAAAATTAAGACTAAACAAACTCTAAGAACAAAAATTTAAAATATTTTTTGAATTTTATATTTTATAATTTTTATTTTTCAAAATTTTTATATCCAAATTAACGCTCTAAACTAAAACTAAACCAAAAAATCTAAAACTAAGAGTCAAACTAAAAAAAAACGAAATCTAAAACCTATCATAAAATAAAACTATTTTAAAACTAACGCTATCAAAAGCGGAATGAATAAAAACTAAGATTTAAATCTAAACTAACAAAATAAAAAATTAACAAATCTAAACCTAAACTATACTAAACCCTTATGCACGCAAAATGAATCCGATCAAAACAAATCAACGCATACATATGATATTTCTTATCTGCGTGAGTTTCAGGTTGGGCGACGGGAGGAGGAGCTCGATGTCGACGCAAAGCAGAATCTGAAGGCTCGGTAGCAGAGAAACTATGCAGGTCGAAAGCCACACTCTTTTTTTGTGTGCGTTTTGTTGTGCAGGTTAACGTCCACGGCAGAAGAAGGATGGAGCTCGAGGGATGATTGCTTCGTTTTCTAAGTGCGTTTATTTGCAGGGTTAATGATGCTACGACAGCGTAAGAGGGATGAGGAAAATGGTTCGATAGCAGAGAATGCTGCGTTTGCGAGCAGTGGAATGCTGGGCGGTGAGAAAGAATGGGATGGGAAGCAGCGTGCGGAATGAAGAGGGTGGAGAATTTAAGAGTCAAGACTAAACAAACTCTATTTTATTAAATTATAATTTATTTTTAATATTTATTAAAATTTAATTAAATATTTTAATTTTTAATCATTTAAAAAAATTTATATATTTGAAAAAATTGTTCATGAAGAACCCTAAAGAACCTGAAATTCGGGTTCTAAGTACCCAAACGATGGGTTCTTCATACCAAAAGAACCCAAGAACCTGAATTTTTTTTTTGAAGAACCCGGTTCTTCTGAGAAGAACCCGGTTCGTTTGGGTTCTTCATGGTACTTGGGTGCGAAGAATCCGGTACTTGGGTGCGGGAACCCGGTGAAGAATCCGGTACTTGGGTGCGGGAACCCGGTGCAGGTTCGGGAACCCCACCCCCGGGTACGGGAACCCGTGCAACGTAGCTTAAAACTGTTAAGTCTGCTGAATTTTGAATAGGATATAAAATTATATTTTCTCCATAAGAAGTTCGATGAGGTTGGAACCACTCTCAAACATCCCGAGTCATTTCATGGCATTGTTAAAAATTTAAGTAAAAAGATGAAAATGAAAAATAAAGGAGAATGTCACTTTTACTTTAAGAATTTAACATTACCATGAGGGAGCATCTAAGGAGCATCAAGGGAGCACCTTTGGAGTGTCCAAGAAGCCCCAACCCAACTTAAGTCAAAGAAAATATATATATTTAGAACCCTGTGGAACCGCCCATCTCCGTACAGATTCAACCCGAGAACATCGCGTTTCCGTACGTCGATTCGTCGTACGAAACGCGGTTCTGGCGTACAGAAACGCGGATCGGGCTAAAACGGTTCTGAAATGGCAGGAACTGTGTTTTTTAGCCCGATCCGCGTTTCTGCTTTTCGAAAACGCGGTTCAAACGGCGAATTCTCTGCGTTTCCATACGAGACGGGGATCAGGGGTTGGAGCCAAGGGGGACGTTTCCTGCAACACTGGTTTGGAGTGACTGCACCTTTCAGTCTTCATACTTCCATATGCAGATCACCTATTTTGTAAACATAACTATTTAGTCATGTTATTGTTGATAGTTGCTAGATAACCTATTTCATTCCATAATTTAATGGTCTACTTTCTTTTATGTGGCTTAAAAATTTGTGTGTTTGTTTGTTATTGCTAAAATCTAAATGGTTCATGCTCGAATAATTAATGATTAATGTACTATGGATGCCATTTATATCTTCATTGATGTACAAATATGCATGTCTTCATATATTTTGAAACTAATTTAGAATTTTGGATTGTTTTTTTAAATATAAATGCAATATATATAGTCAGTTGGGGTTATCTCGAGTGGTTGGGAGGAAGGAATGGAATCCTCCCCACCTAGGTTCAATTCTCGCAAGTGACATGACGAATGTTGACAGTATTGGAAGTGTTGTTGCACAGAATGTCTAGACACTGCGACAACGGCTCAGATCGGGGGCTGTCACCCTGATCCCCAATCTCTCTATTTAAGTTGTCTCCTTGCAGACTAAGGGAGGTAGACCCTAATGAAATAAAGAAGGAGAACTGATTGAAACCAACCAATTCAGGAGACACAGCGAGGTGACCAAGTACTTGTTAAGATTAACGAGATTTTACAAATCCAATTAGATTTGAAACTTTAAAACCAGTGCCTTGTGGAGTCAAAATATCCTGTTAGGAAATTAAAGTCAAGTAATTGATATGTCACTGCTGATATGAAAAATCAATCCACCACAATGATATTCAATAAAACACCCTCACAATTATGCATTAACAATGTTCGATAAAGACATGCAATTTATCATCACTTGAAATATTCTCAAAGTTGACTTAAACAATTAATTACCGATTTCAAGTAATTTAAAACCACAATTAAAGCTCATTAAACGATCATCAATCAAAGCTAAGCATAAAAATACTTTAAACCAACAATTTAAATTCGAAACAAAAATATTATCATGAGGGTACCATTGAATTTAAATGCCATACATTTCCAATAATTCCGATTTAAAATGATAAGTCTAACCAATTCCAATTCAGAAATCTATAGTCAAACTTTAGATGGAAAGGAATTTAAAACTCACCTTGACTATGTAAAATTTTTTAATTTTTGAGAATTTTCTAAAAAATAAAAATAAAAAAACTTTTTGGGCCTTTTTAAATTTTTAAATTTTTTTATTTTTTTGTCTAAAGTTAATGAAATAAAAAAAATAAAAATGAAATATATATATATACAACTAAAGCTAAGTTCTACAAAAATTAAAAAAAGTTAAAAAATTTTGAAAATGTTTTTTCTCTTAAAAGAAATCTAAAATTAATGAAACTATAAACTAAAGGTAAATCTAAAACTATTACAAGTTCAAAAATTTAAAAAAAAAAAAAAAAAATTATTTCTTTATTTTTAATTTTTATTGTTTAAAAAAAAATAAATAAATAAATAAATAAATAAATCCTAAAATATTAAATTAAACTCTAACCTCAAAAAAATCAAAATCGAAAATCCAAACTCTAAAAGCTAAAATTAAAACTAAAACGAAAATCCTGAAGTTATAAAAAAGAAAAAAGGAACTATACATGTTAATTGTTTAATTTGTGCAGCGTGAAGACAAATGTGAGCGGACAGCAGGTCGAGGAGGATGAAAGGCTTGCACGGACAGCATGTACGGACGACATGTACGAATAAGAATGAAGAATGGCAGCGGATTTACGCAGGGATTTGAAGGCGTGAGGGCTGAGTGAGGATAGCAATCGAAGATGACAGGCTCGAGGGTTAAGGCTGGATGGTGGCAGCGTGAAAAAATACGCAGGAGTGAAAGGCCAACTCGGGGAGAAATGAGGAATGCGTGAATGATAGAGGTTAAGGAAAACTGTACAATCCGTACAGATAGGACAGTGAAAGAGAAAATGCAGCCAACAAGCTGCAAGGGCAACGTACAGGAAATTGGAATGACGACAGCGTAGAAGCAGGTGCAAGTAGCGTAAATGGGAAGTCATGCAGCAGAAGATTATTCAGGCACAACTTGCGCATATGAAAAATTTTCTTCACCCAGTCAATAATTTTTACCAATATAACTCAGATTTGAAAAATATAGATTTAAATGCACCTTCCATTTACACTTTGAGCCAAGACTACGCCTAGATCTACAATCCAAAACGATCCCGAGGCCAGATCTTACCCTCCAGGGCCTAGATCTGGCTCAGATCCAAAAAAAAATTGAGAATCCCCCAATAGAACTTGCACAAAACCAGAAACCAGCAAAACTAGAAATATGCACAGAAAACCCCAGTGAATTAAAATAACGACATTTACAAATCTACACTGCTATTTTACAGCTCAAAACCCTAATGGCCAGATTTAAATCATTCAGCACAATTTAAAAAATATATATATAAATTAAGAGAGAGGCACAAGCCCTAAAAAGAACCCTGCAAAAACGGAATTTAAGATAAGCCCGGGGAATTAGATACGGAGAACTCTTCAGATCTTATTTCCTTGGGAGTCAACTGGTCCAAACTAGGACTTCCCTAAACGCCCAATCTAAATCCGAAAGATTTCTGCATGCTTAAATTTAAGTTGTTAAATTAATAGAAAAATAGTGATAAAACTTAAAATTTTCAAGAGCTAGAGATAACTACTAACTCAATCCAATTAATATTTTTACCCTAAATCCAGTAACCTAAGCAAGATACCTGTGCAATAGATTACTCTACAAGAGCTATTAATCAACAATCCATTAAAATAATCACCAGCAGAATATTAAAAGCAAGTTTAACATAAAATGCTGAAGAGGAACACCACTATCAAAATAAAACCTCAAAGTCTTCGTTTGTATTATTCCATAAAAGATTACAGGAGAGCTTAAAGAGCGAGTGCACGTTCAAGAGATTGGATGCAAATGACATACAAAGACCTCTAATTTATAAGATAAAATCTCCAACGGCTAGTTCAATTGATCCTTGTCAGAGTAATCTCGACCGTCGAAAAGATTCAATTATCTTTTCATCTGGACCGTTGAAATTATAATTTTGAGGAAATTCGAATTTATCATTTAATTTCATTTTAATTAAATCAAAAATAATATTTTTGAATTAATTACCTCAAAATTTTGACTTTGACTTAACCACCAAGGCCCAAGGGTCCAAAATTTCTTGAAATTTTCAATATTCCCTTGGCCTGGGACCTTTAAAAATAAAATTTTAAGGACCCACGAATTTTGTCTTTGAAGAATTCTAACTCACCTAGGACTTAAAATTTATTAAATTTATGGCTTAGGATTTTTAATTAATCTGGCCAGAAAATTTAATTAATTGACTGAGAGGAGATTTAATCATTTTTCCAACCCTCTTTACATAAGATAAAACATTTAGACACATGAAGGGGGAATACCCATTCGTGATAGACCCTCATATAGCTACTCAATTCTGCGACTCAAAACATGATCTAGTAGACCAAGTAGCTTGTAATAAAATAAGCTAGCCAATTAGCTAGGATTATTCTCAAACTACTTTTACAAAGAGTCGATAGAAAACACTAGGACTCACTTAGCATCTTGATGACAAAATCCACCTGAGCTTTGGGGTGAAGCTGGAAGGGAAAACTCTGTCGATCACTTGTGTAGAGAAACACAAATGAATCAGTGAGACAAAAAACCTCCTAGAATAGAAATCGTCACCAAAATACTAAGCTTACCTAGGTTGTTACATACATGGTGGTCTTACTTAGATCATTTACATCATAAACATGCAGAATGGATTTACATCATTTATAAAACTACCGACTGATGATGAAATTTGAATGGCGTGAACACGTCGAACATGATGCATCCCATTTTAAAAAATGGGGACTGCTATGGGGTCGTTGACAAAGTGTGGTCAACAGGCAGTATACATATATTTGTCATATTAAATATATATATATATATATAGTCGCTCTCAAAACGCTCTGGTTGCGTGCAACCTTGATTGGTAACCATGGTTCCATTGAAAGACTTTGGGAAATTCACCTCAAATGTGGTGCACAAGGTAACGAGATTCCCCCTAATGAAACACGCACAAAGTTGGATGCGTATGAGTGTTTTTTTTTTCTACGATGCTCAGAAGCAATGTATCATGTTAGGTTATTTTGTCAGTCATAGTGCACCAAAGTTTGTTATGAAGGCTTAGATAAAATATGCAAGGAAACCTCATAGCTAGTTGTGTACAACCATGCAAGGCATAACCAAAGGAATTTTACATTTTACATTTAGAGTGGAAAGTGATTGCCATGATGTTTTCACTCATGGCACTTGGATTTGCCATAACATTTTGGTTGTTTTGTCTAAGTGATTTGTGCCATTCTCTAAGGATTAAGCTATGCAACTCTACTACCTCGTCTAGGTTGAATTTCTAGGGTTGTTTTTGCAGCTCTAGGATTGCCTGGAGTGCATCTCTAAGTTGATATGCCATAAGTTGTTTGGGTTTTTCAACCCACAACCTCAAAAAAGGGTGGCCTAAAATTAGCCTATCAAAAGACCTTAAGGAGTTTATCTAAATTCTAATGGACAACAAAGTTTTATGTCAGTGAATCCAAAACATCAATCTCTTGAATAATTTTTCCAAATTTAAAAAGCCTGATCATAGAATTATGGATTATCCATAGATGGTCAAAGAAGAACCATTTGATTATCAACCTACTAGGACTCAACAAGTTTAGGCCTTGATAAGGAGACAATGGACTTTCATGTTGAAGGTTCCTAATGAAATTTGTATCATGGAAAGTATGGAGCCAGCTAACCCTTTCCACAAATCCATGGTAATGAGAGTTCATGAAGTATTTTCAGATTTAGATATTTTGTGTTTGCAAAATGTAAAAATTGTTCCCTTGATGTTGAGAACAGACCTTCATGTAATTTGGCCAAACATTATTATTAATTTATTTGTATACTAACCATGCAGAGGGAAAAGTTGCAAAGGTAGTTCCACCACTCTACTATCCCCTAAGTTAGCTTCTATGGTTATTAGCCATGGATCCAACCCTTCACATTGCTTAGCATGAACTCGATTTGATATGGATACCCAAGTGCTTGGCCTAGCCAATATCTATGAATCAAACAATGTAGATGAAATTGAACTCTTCAAGGACTAATTGACTAATAAGCTTCCAGAGCCTAACTTCTTGTTGTGTGGCAACATTAATAATATTGAGACATGTTAACCCCTATATTTGTCCCTTGCAAAATTAGACGATTAAAGACTAGCACATCTCTTTCAATTGGAGGTCCACAAACATATATGGATACAGGTTGGGGATTGACTCCCAGGATGATTAGCCTTAGGATTGACTCAGTGTTGATTGAGATACATCTTTGCATAGTTTGGAGAGAGTTGTTATTTTTAGCAGGTTTCCCACTTTGGAGGATAGGGAGTTCCAAGCATGCTACAATAGTACTAATCACATATGCAGAGTCATTATGAACTTGGGATTTCAATGAGGCCTTTCCTGGTGGCATGCATGGCACTCACTATTTTTAGCAAGTTTCAGTTGATTGCTCGCATGTCAAATATAACGGTATACTTAGAATCCTTGTGAGATTCTTAGTCCAATGAACTACTTATGGTCGACATGCTAGTACTTTCTATTGTTGGGATTACTCGCGTGTTGATTTTGATCACGGATTTGGATTCCTTACGGAAAGATGAATCCAATGAGTATATACACATGTCATTTGTTGATGTTTTGTAGCATCGAGAGGCATTCTCACATATGCCATTGGTGTCGGGCGTGTGAGAATAAATTTCAAACACTCACTTTAGGTTGTTGCCTTGAAAATCCATTGTGGACAATGTGTGTTATGATAACCCATGGTATAGACCCATGGTGTTGTTGAAGCTAGTGGTAGCTTCGGAAAGTCTTCTACATAGGCTAGGTGTCTTAGTATGTGGGACATTAGGAGATGATTTATTACCTCTATTTGGTGCTTGCTTCATGGAGTAAGTGATTTATGTCTTCTTTCCTAAGTCTAACTTAGAAAAAGTATAATAATTAAAGTCAATTAATTATTGTGGACTATTAAGTCATTTTCTAAGGATAAATAATTTAATTATTTAAGTGACTTAGAAATCAACTCAACTGTTGATCTCCAAGATGTTCTAGAAGGGAGATTAGGGTTAGGGATTTGGACTTAATGAAGATTACAAATGAATCCTAACGAAGAGGTTAAGACATATAAGAACTCAAGAGAGTGAGTCATCACAGAGAGCGATTTTCTCTAGTGCGAGTGGTTCAGTGGACTAGAGCGCAAAGGAGTAGAAGTGTTGGAGAATTCAGGGCGAATCCAGGAGGCCGAGTTGAGGAGATTGCAGGGCCAAATTGCTAGGGAAAGGTCAATTTTATTTGGAGAAAGTTGAATTGTTGGGGGGTTGATTTTTCTTGAGGCGCTATGATAGCACGTAAGGAGGGCACATGTCGATTTGCTAGTTGATTGATTAGGCCAAATTTGTCCAAGCCGATTTCTTCCAAAGGCCAATTTCCAGGTGGTCAAATTCCTTTGGCCAAATTCATCATGTAGGACCGAGTTACAGGTTCCAATTATTGCATTTTTCCTTGTATCTTTGTGGGTTGACAACTCAAATTTTCTAAATTAATAGATGACGGATTATTGTTGTAGGTGAATTATTTTGTAATGTGTGATTGATCTCTCTTATTTAAATTCCACTGCATATATTCATTTCTAGAATTTAAAAATACTAGTGATTTTATTTTTCGATAATTCAGTATTTATTTGGATAAATAAATAAATTGTTGGGAATATGTTAATTTTGGAGCATGTTCTTACTTGGTTACTTCACTGAACATATTAGCCCATAATCCATTTTGATTCCATTAGCAATTACATAGCTCATTATCATATAAACTGTAACTGAAGAAAGAACATAGAAGGTCGAAGCAAAAAACAATCCAAGACAAGATAACACAAGGATATGTCGCAAGCCAGGGAAAAACCCCAAGACGAGGAAAACCCTTGATCAATTCTTCTTATTATTCATAATCAAATGTTCAGCAGAGAGAGAGAGAGAGAGAGAGAGAGTAGAATGATTTAAAGTCAACACTGACTTGCCGAATAGAAGATCTGACCTTAGAGTCTTCGCCTACAATTCTGAATACTGGTTAGTGTTGCCTGAATTAGCCCTCTTTCTCCATTACTGCTTGCGTTTAAGCTTGGGCATATGAGGCCTAGAGAGAAGGACTTAACCATGCCTTCATACCCTCAAACAGCGTAGCAACTAGTTGTAACAATGGCTCTATGTCTGCGTCCTATAACAAAGATGTACCACAGAAGATCATGAGAGATACGCTACAGCAAGGGATCACAACCTCTGTCCACGGATCACAACATTTGTCCAAAGGTTTACACTTTTTGTTCCAACTGCGTTGGCTTCTCAGTGGTTGTGGCTAGGGAAGGAGACCCTAGACTAGCCCTCTCAGCCCTCTAACCTTCCTCCACAAGCTACTATTCACTGTGGCCATTCACTGTGGCCCATAACAAAGTAATAATTACCATAAAACAAATACAGAAGTGCCCTTTACCTCTCCTCACACTTGCGGCTTAGTCCTACAAGAAGTACGCACCCTAAAACAGAGAGAAACACATCCTTCTTGCTCCATGCTAGCCTCAATTATTCATTGTAAATTTCAGAGGTATTTTCTTGATGAGATTGCTTTTGGATGATAAGAAATGGGATGATAAGGGTTTCTTTATATACAATTTAGACATGGTGATTTGCCATAACTTTTAGAGGCAAATTCAAAATTTCAATTTCAATTTTTCCCACCTAAACCAAATTATGACTTATAGCATTTCTTTTGAATAATTAAATATTTTCCTTATCCAAATTAGAAAATCTTTATATCAATTTTGGTCCTCTCAAAAAGAGGAATTCAATGGAATTATTATCTCCATCAATTGAGGAGACCAAAGTGGAATTTGGCCCTAGTTTCCAATTTTAACACTCCCTCTCAACTAGGGAGAATTTCACCTGTCAATCCATCTATTGTCATAGATCATCATGAACCATCTCTGTATCTCATTTATGCTCTATTCCGCTCTATTGAACACTGATATGAATAAAGAAGAAGAATTGATCGAGAGTGAATCACAAGACCTTTCCACTCTCCACTAACAAAAGTCAGTCCATAAAACCAAAGAGTGAACTTCCAATCGGACTTGATCCCAAGTGATCAAGTTGAAGAACACAATGCATCCTAGACATAGGGAGTATGGCAGTACACGATGCGTCCATCGGTAGTGCTGTGGTCCCTATCCACTTTTCCCAACTCATTGGCCAGATGAGAGGTACTTCCCATGTGTCTCGGTCCCCAGACTACATGGGTAGGATGATGCAATAACACCAGCAGGGAAAGAATGTATCACATCCTGCTCATAATCACACGTAGGGAAAGGATAAACCACATCCAACCAACACATATCACAATCACATGTAGGGAAAAGATGAACCACATCCTACAAACACATATCATAACCGTATGTAGGGAAAGGATGAACCACGTCCTACACACATGCAAAACACAAACAGTAGGGAAAGGATGAACCACGTCCTACACGCACGCAAACCAACAATAGTAGGAAGAGTCCTACCCATGGGGAAAGAATGAACCACATCTCATCGACATGTCAACCATCAATCCTAGGGAATGAGCATCCTACATGTGAGGAAAGGATGAACCACGTCCCACTGACATGTCAACAAATGCCTAAATGCATCTCTCACTGGGGTATTCGCAAGAGAAGATGAACCACTCATCATGCTCATATGCCATAGGAGAAGGTGAACCATTGTTAATTTTGGGCAACTAGGTCCAAACTCCATGTTGCACTACTCATATGACGATGGTCATATTTTTGTTGGATTCCTCTTTTGGAGAGGTGCAAGATTGATCTAAAGATCATCTTGATTGGATGAGCAGAACATATATTTTAAATTTATTTTCCACACATGTGCAAGGTCGGCTAGATTTGTAATGTAGTCTCACATGCCTAATAGATGTGTCACACACCCTCACTGATGGATATAAATTGGAGAGACCTGGAGAACATTTTCATCATCATCTCATCACACATCTCTCATTGTGATATGATCTATTCGTTAGCCTTTGGAGGCCTCTTCCCTTTACACGTGCAGAGCTAGAGGAGTTGTTTTCTGCGGATCTGTTTAGGGCTTGTTGCTGCAGTGTTGACCAGCGTTGACTGTGGTCAACGGTCAACCCTTGGTCGTTTAACCTCAAAACTCTGCCAAAATTCCGATTTTGAGAGGTCGTACTCTTGGGCACTAAAATCGAGGAATATCAGAGTTGTTTGACCGAAGCCCTAATCTACAGTGTTGACTTTATGTTGTTGTCTTGCGTTGACTTTGGATTGACCAGCGTTGACTTGTGATCGCTGTGGGTGTGACACTTGGAGGATTCATTGACCGAGAACGACTTTGCTGGCTGAAGCATCATGTTGACTGCCGAAACGCACAATATCTCATATCTTTGCTGGACAAAAGGAATTGTAAATCTGATCTATATTATTGGCTTGTCTTTTGTTGATCTATTATTGTGTTCTATCAGCATTTTACTTTCATGTTTATGTGATTGCTATTTTGTATCGGGCCTAAGAAAGATTAAAGTAAAATTGCATCAAGCATAGAACACCATGGTTATCTAAATTTAACATGGTTTCAAAGCTAAGGTGAAGACAAAGTCCAAGCTTGTGTTAGAAGCAATCACTAAAGGAAGAAATCCTATCAAGGACAAATGACCTCCTCAACCTACAAGGGTTTCAAGGCTGATGATAAATTGACTAATAAGTCTGATTATCATGCATGGAAGATGTCCTTGGATTTTGTGCTAGAAGATCAAGATGTCATGGACTATGTACAGGGGAAGATTCAAGAGCCTCCATCAAATGCAGTTGTTGCCACAAAGACGAAGTATAGAAAGGGGGAAACCAAAGCAAAGAGGATTATCCGAGATTCTATTCATAGGCACTTGGTTGCTTACATTTTTGAGCTGAACACATCTAAAGAGATGTATGATAAGTTGGTGAGCATGTTCAGGGCTAGCAATGCTAATCAAATCCTTTTCTTCAAGAATCAATTGAAGAATATCAATAAGGGCAAGGATGAATCTATTCAATCCTATTTCATGAGGCTCACTGAAATCAATAATAACCTCCTAGCTATTGGGGAAGAAATATCTAATCGAGAGATGGTTCTTATTGCACTTGGAGGTCTCCCCCATGATTGGTATGTATTCAATACCACTATTCTTAATAATAATGTGATTCCTGATTTTGATGAAATATTGACGAGATGCACTCAAGAGGAATCAAGAATTATGGAATATGCCTCTAATGGAAATGGAAGTGACCCTACTTCCTTCGCCACTCATGCAAAGAAGAAGAACCATGGTAGCCCAAGAAATCAAAACCATGGTAGAGCAGGACGCAAAGGAAGGAAGGGAAGATGTTACACTTGTAACAAGTCTGGTCACTATGCAAGAGAGTGCCCAAATAGAAGGGACTATCCCAGGGATGATGACAACAACAACTTCAGGGGAAATGGCAATCAAAGGAACAACAGGTTCAAAGGAAAAAGGAAGGCTCTCTCTGATCGTAGAGGAAATGGGCAACCTTTCAAGAGGTCAAGAAATTCCAGGTACGATGAGTCTAATATTGTTGATAATAAGAGAAATGAATTTATTCTTGTATCTGCGCTCTCTGCTGCATCTCCACCCGACACCCTGGATGTCTAGTTGATTGATAGTGGTGAGCTTCAAGGCACCTCACTAGTTATAAAGAAGCCCTCTCTGATTTGGTTGAGAAGGATACTAATCTGGAAATTATCCTTGGAGATAATGCCACCTATCCCATGAAAGGGATAGGGACTATGACCCTTCATCTATCTCAAGGTCAAGTCCTCCGATTACAAGATGTGTTGTATGTACCTGATTTGAAGAAGAACCTTGTGTCCATTTCGGCGATGGAAGACAATGGGTTGAAGGTGGCATTCATTGATGGAAAGGTACTTATCTAGAAGAAGAACTTCAAGGAAGCTCTTTCTATTGGTCTTAGAGTTGATACACTCTACCAGGTTGGAAGAAGTCCATTGGGGGCTATGTCATGTGATACAACTCTTCAAACAAAGTTATGGCACCGGAGGTTTGCACACCTTCATTACAAAGCCCTTCCCGAAGCAAGGAAGCTGGTGACAGGGATGCCCGAATTTAGAAATGGTCATGAAAGTATATGTTAGGGTTGTGTCGAAGGGAAGCATACAAGGGGACCATTCCCCTCAAGTGTCACAAAGACAACTGATATCTTGCAGTTGATACATTCTAACTTATCTGGTATGCTGGTCGTGACATCCTTGGGAGAATGTTCCTATTACATGACTTTTACAGATGACTTCTCCCGCAAGACCTGGATATATTTTTTGAAGAAGACGGACGAAGCATTCAAATGGTTTTGTACTTTCAAGGCCTTGGTGGAAAATCAAACCGAGAAGAGAATCAAAGTTTTGAGGATCGACAATGGGACCGAGTATGAGTCAAATGAGTTTAATGACTTTTGTAAAGAAGTCGACTTTAAGAGGGAGACCGCAATTGCGTATACTCATAAGAAAAATAGTGTTGCTGAAAGAAAGAACAGGACCATTGTGGAAGCTGCCTGCGCCATGCTATGTGACCAAGGTCTTCCGAAGTTTCTATGGGGAGAAGTTGCGAACACGACTTTGTATGTTCAAAATAGATGCTCGCATTCCGCTCTGGACTTCAAAACTCCCAAAGAAGTCTTCTCTAGTAAGAAACCTAATGTTTCTCATTTTAGAGTTTTTGGTTGTCTTGTTTTCGTTCATGTGCCGAAAGAAAAGACAATCACACTGGATGCTTCTGGAAATAAGGGAATGTTTGTGGGCTATAGTGAAACTTTGAAGGCATATAGAATCTATGTGTCTAGTCAAAGAGAAGTGGAGATATGCCACGATGTCACCTTCGATGAAGATGTTGCCCTCAAGAAAGTGAGAAATCTTCCTAGCTCCAAGGAAGACAAAGAAGCTGAAGAAGCAGGGAAGCAGGAAGAGTCGAAGGATGACCTGATGCCTGACGTTGAAGGACATATGGATCCTATTGATCCACCTCCTTCAAATAAGAGAAGACCCTCATGGCTCAGGGATACTCTCGCAGATGCCGAGAGACATATTGCCCCAAGGGGGACATTCTGTGAAAGTAAGAAGCCAAAGAGATACCAAAGGGTATGTAGCAGCCATGAGTACGATAGTACAATCTGAGCCTAGATCATTTGAAGAAGTCGTCAAGCATCAAGTTTGGAAGGATGCTATTCACAAAGAATATGAGTCCATTATGAAAAATGATGTCTGGGAAGTGGTCCCAAGACCGGAGGACAAATCTGTTGTCACCTCGAAATGGCTCTATAAGATCAAGCATGGATCTGATGGAAGTGCTAAAAAGTACAAGGCAAGGTTTGTTGCCCGAGGCTTCTCTCAAAAAGAAGGCATAGATTATGATGATATATTTGCCTCTGTGGCCCGCTATACCACCATCCAATCTATTATTTCCCTTGCTGCAACGCAAGGTCCATATCGGATGGATGTGTAGACCGCTTTTCTGCATGGATCTATAAAGGAAGAGGTGTATGTGGAGCAAATTCTGGGGTTCGAAGTCCAAGATAGAGACACCCATGTATGTATGTTGAAGAAAGCCCTATGTGGCTTGAAGCAAGCCCCAAGGGCTTGGTACGAGAGGATAGATAGCTACTTGATAAAGTTGGGCTTCACTCAAAGTAATGCTAATCCGAACCTTTATTTAAAGGTTGATACAGAAAGGCCTCTCATTCTGGTTCTCTATTTGGACGATCTCTTCCTGACAGGTGCTGACCCTCTCATTCTTCAGTGTAAGAGGGAGCTAGCTTCCGAGTTTGAGATGAAAGACCTAGGACTGATGCATTACTTCCTAGGCTTGGAGGTCTGGCAGAGGACAGGCGAGATTTTCCTTTCTCAAGGAAAATATGTCGTGAAGCTACTGGAGAGATTTGGTATGATGGACTCTAAGTCTGTGTTGACACCGATGTAACTCAACTTTAAGAAGTTGTGTGGAAACACTGCTGGGCTCGTGCCAGCAAATCCTTCCGAATATCAACAACTCGTGGGGACCTTGATGTTCCTAGTGAACTCTCATCCGGATGTATGTTTTGCAGTGAACACCTTGAGTCAACATATGGTTGACCCTCATCACATTCACTGGATTGGTGCCAAGAATCTATTGAGATATCTTCAAGGCACAATCAACCATGGGCTGAGATACACTGCCGGGAGTTTGAGACTCCATGGATATACTGATGTCGATTGGGCTGGCAGTGAGGTGGATCGCAAGAGCACATCTAGATGTTGCTTCACCTTGGGTTCTGCTTCAATATCTTGGATGAGCAAGAAGCAGAAGTCGGTGACTTTGAGCACCGTTGAAGCCGAATACATTGCAGTGAGTATGGCCTGTTGTGAAGTTATTTGGTTGCAAAAGCTCTTTAGTGAGTTGTTTGGGCATGTGCTAGATACCATCGTTATCCTTTGTGATAACCAGAGTGGGATTCGTCTTTCTGAGAATCCCGTGTTCCATGATCGATCCAAGCATATTGATATCAGGTACCACTTTATCCGATATATGGTAAGCGAAGCGTCGTAAGGCTCGATCATATAGAAACTGATGCGCAAGTCGCAGATATTCTCACGAAGCCCCTGGGGAATGTCAAGTTCCTAACCTTCGGTGAGAAGCTTGGAATCGTGGAAAGACCCTATTCTGAGGGTCCTGCTTGAGTTGGACTATGAGCTCTCGGAGCTCCAGGGGGCTTGGGGATAGCTTCTTGGAGCTATAAGCACATACGGGGCTAGGCTTGCCGAACCTTGTTGTGCTTTTGCCTGACCGTTATGATATTAAGTTGGTTCACCTCTCTTTGATCTGTGCCCTGCACGCATCCTACCCATGGAGTTTCGGACTCATGGGAAGTACCTCTCATTTGCCAATGAGGTGGGAAATGTGGATAGAGACCAATAGCAAGACCGATGGATGCATTGAAGATTGTCATACTCTCTATGTCTAGGATGGCACGTGTCCAACACCTTGATCTGGGATCAAGTATGATGAGGTTCTTACCTCTAAACTGACTTTGGGTCAGTAAACTAACTTCGGGTTTGTATGAGACTCTTTTTGAGTCCAAGAGAGGCTTTTACCTCTAAGTTGAATTCGGGTCAGCTGAGTCTGATGTCTTTGTGACTCACCTTTTGTTCTATCTAAGATCGAGAGCCAGCAAAGCAAGTTACAGCAGGATGACGCATGATGTTTGGTAAAAGTACACGATGGTACTGATGCATGGCACTTGTGAAAGATGGAGTTCTCCCTAGTTGAGAGGAGTGTTAATTTTGGGCAACTAGGTCCAAACTCCATGCTGCACTACTCATATGACGATGGTAATATTTTTGTTGGATTCCTCTTTCGGAGAAATGCAAGATTGATCTAAAGATCATCTTGATTGGATGAGAAGAACATATATTTTGAATTTATTTTCCACGCATGTGCAAGGTCGGCCAGATTTGTAATGTAGGCTCACATGAATAATAGATGTGTCACACACCCTCACTGATGGATATAAATTGAAGAGACTTGGAGAACATTTTCATCATCATCTCATCACACATCTCTCATTGTGATCTGATCTGTTCGTTAGCCTTTGGAGGCCTCTTCCCTTCACACGTGCAGAGCTAGAGGAGTATTTTTCTGCGGATCTGTTTAGGGCTTGTTGCTGCAGCATTGACCGTGGTCAACCCTTGGTCGTTTGACCTCAAAACTCTCCCAAAATTCCAATTTTTAGAGGCCATACTACTGGGCACTAAAATCGAGGAAAATTAGAGTTGTTTGACCGAAGCCCTAATCTGTAGCGTTGACTTTCTGTTGTTGTCCTGTGTTGACTTTGGGTTGACCAGCGTTGACTTGTGAGGCGCTGTCTTTGAGGGTTGTGGGTGTGACACTTGGAGGATTGGCTGACCAAGAAAGACTTTGCTGGCTGAATCATCCTGTTGACTGTCGTAACGCACAATATCTCATATCTTTGTTGGACAAAAGGAATTGTAAATCTGATCTATATTATTGGCTTTTCTTCTATTGATCTATTATTGTGTTCTATCAACATTTTACTTTCATGTTTATGTGATTACTATTTTGTATCAGGCCTAAGAAAGATTGAAGTAAAATTACATCAAACATAGAACATCATGGTTATCTAAATTTAACAACCACTCATCCTATGCATATGCCATCAACAGTAGGGGAAGGTGAACCATTCACTCTACACACATGTCAATCACCATGGGGTATCAGAGGGGAAGATGAACCACTCACCCTGTACACAATGCACCACTAGGGGAGGGTGAACAACTCACCTTATGGTCACTCAACTCAATAAGTACCCCAAGCCCCCAGGAGCTCCCAGAGCTCAATTTTTCAACCAAGAATCTCTTCATATAGGGAATAGTGCCAAGCTGCTTTCAAAAGATCAAGATCGGATCTTGACAATGATCTTGATAGTCTGATCGAAAATGAGAGCCTCATAGCTCTACCCAACATATAGACGAATATAGATCTTTCTACAGACATTCTGATTTACAACAGAGACCATACTTAGAAATCGTCTGCTTCCAACACATGAAGACAATATTTATACTTACTCCCTCTTGCCCAAGGAGACCACAAGTCTAAGCTTGTTTTACAGTGTCCATCAGGCAACCCGCTCATCGTGAGATCATTCAAACATGACATAAAATAGGAATGTCCTTTGTTGTACCATATAACGTGGTATTATGTGAAACATTGGATTCTTTGAATCCTATTCTACAATATACAACAATGACAGCTGAAGAGTTTTCTTAAATTTATACATCCGGCTGCAATAGTGCTCGAGTGTAACAGACTTCAGACTTTAATTTATTTTGGAAGTAAAGGTACTCTTCAAAATATATATAGCACTTAGATGTGCTCTTTCCATCCATCATACTGTCAACCGAGTTATCATCAAAATATTCATGAAACCTTAGATTTTAGCAGTGTACCTCAAGATGTAGAATTACTAAGATATCTCAATAAGCAATTGTCCAATACCCATAAATCGACTTCAGAATTTTCATAGCGAGACATATGACTGATAGGGCGTTGATCAAGGATACCATGGATCACACAAAATATTCCTATGCAGACCATTTTTTCATCAATCCTTATGTGTAGGGAATAGTGCATCAAAGCTAGGTCTTTTGTCTTGATTTCAGAATTCAGCACCCTCTGAGAGTGTCGTCAATAAGATATCGTCAAAAGTTGTATTCTTACAATCCAATCATCATGGCTTGTCCATAACTCCCTCTAAGTATAAGGAAAGTGAACTTGCCAAAATCATAGACATGGGGCTATCTTTAACCTGCTATTTTCCTCTCTTTATTCCTTTGTCCATGTGCCAAAGTCATTCATATAGCTCCCTCTGAATTCTAGCTCAAACCTCAGTAATACATAGGAGAACTCTCTCACTGTAATATTCCGAATAGAAATAAACAGTAATACAAAGCAACATACACAAGCATCTACAGCAAATAGAGAGACATCACACAAATAATGCAAATATGGAGAAACGCTGAGCCATTTTATTATATAATTGAAAGATAACAATGAGTACAAAGGTGATCAGAATGATGGCACCTTGGCTTGCACAAGGCAAGCTAGAAATACTCTCAAAAATGCTCAATGAATGGTTGCTCTGTCAAGGATTGCATAATCTCCAAATGTTGTTGTTGATGTTGCCTGATTGTTGCTACTGCTGGAATGGAATGGCTCTTTGGGGATGTTCCCCTGCTTAAAAAAATAGGAAACTTGTTATGTATATTTTATTAGTTATTAATTAGATTTAGTTATCTTAGGTTATTAAATGTGGAAGGGCATGATCAAAGATCATGCCTCTTCGCCAAGGGACACTTTGAGGCTATATTTAAAGCCTAGGCGATCCCTCATTGTAATCATCTTTCATCTTCATCATTAATAATATATATTTATCAAGTTTACCAGAGTTTTTACACTCCATTGGTATCGGAGCCATCGCTCTTCGGGATCTGTGTGATCACCCAGGAATTACAGAATTCCAGAATTGCAGATTTTTTTAAAACAAGTGCAGTATTGCTTTCCAAACTGTTTAGCAGCGATTCCAGAATTGTAGATTTTTTTAAAACAAGTGCAGTATTGCTTTCCAAACTGTTCAGCAGCGATTCCAGAATTGCAGATTTTTTCAAGGCTTGTGGACAGTATTAGTTTTAAAAGGAAATTTGTAGCCATCTCCTCTCATATCCGATCTGTCCCTCACTCCCACTCTGCGTTTTACCCAGCCCCCTCACTCCATTGGCATCCCACTCTGTTTTCCCTCACTCCGTACCACAACATCCGTACAATCTATCCCTGCATACAAATACAATCGCCAACATTTCACAGTTCCTGAAGGTTATAATAAAAAGGGTTTGAAATATTTCATATATATATATATATATATATATATATATATTTAAACAACTTGAAGCTGTCACCCTCACATGCACTACAACTCCATTCCGCTAAACTCTGCCTTCATACCCGCCTTCCTGCCTACTATACCCGACCACGACTTTACAGCCGCCCCCACCTGTCTGCCCTACCCATTCCGCTGCTGTCCCAACCATCTAGCCGCCTGTCACACTGTCACCACCGTCATCTTCCGCCAGTCCTGTGCGTCGATTGCTGTCCACCGGGCCGGATAGAACAAATTTTTCGTGCCCAACAAAAAACTTACGTTTAAAAAAAATTCGTGAAA
Organism: Pinus albicaulis; assembly: GCA_034641835.2. Classification (NCBI taxonomy): domain Eukaryota; kingdom Viridiplantae; phylum Streptophyta; class Pinopsida; order Pinales; family Pinaceae; genus Pinus; species Pinus albicaulis. Next base: position 145,928,465 of record CM076581.1, read on the forward strand.
CAGGTGTGTCGTTATAACTTCTAAGCATCGATATATTAATAAAAAATCGATTTGTAAAAGTTATAAGAAACAGTGTGTCGTTTAAACAGAGCCGGCACATTTTAAAAAAAAACACGATTTTTTTTTAATTATATAAAATATATAATATATAGTTCAATTGATAATTATATATATATTATAATTACATAATTCATTTATATATATAATTCTCATTTAATAATTATATATATATAATAATTATATAATTAAATTATATATATTATATAACTTTTAATTAAAAATTATATATATATAATAATTATATAGTTTAAAAAAAATAATAATAATAATAATTAATTAATTAATTAAATATTAATTAATTAATTAATTTAAAAAAAAAAGGGAAAAGAGAAACTGGCAGAAAAATATTTCCCACCTCATACATGTTCAGTATGTCTTTATCAATGATGACGGTTGATCAGATAAAAAGGCAAATATGGCTAAAACAAATGGAGGCTAAGGGCAATGAGAACAAAATATTGCAGAAATTTAATGCCATCATGGACAAGTTAGATCTAATGCAAAAACCAATAGTTCCTAACATGGAACAAAATCAACAAAACAATTCCGCAGATTCAGGGAACTCAGAAGAGCATCAGGGAAAAACCGATTCCCCACATCACCATGAAGATACAGATGTTTATAAACAACAAAATGTTCCATCCCCAGAATTGAATGAAACATGTGAAGCGACAAACACATCCGAAGCCGCTGATATAGCGCCAGACGTTGTTGAGGCCTTCGGTGATGAAGCACATATGGTTGTTAAGAAGGAAGCGTTTGATGATGAGAAGAAGTTGCATCAAACGATAATTGTTGGTAACTTACCTCTAAATCTAAAAAGGAATCACAAAAAATCACCAGAAGAACAAGGAATAGTTGGGAAACATGAAAAAATATTCCAAGATCTACCCATAAAAGTGCCTTCCGATAGGAAAATCAAACATCCAATAGAAGTCAAGACAGTATCCAACTCTGTCGATATCAGATCTTTTCACTATCCACATCACCAACAGATGGAGCTCGAGAAGATGCTTCACGATCTTTTTAAAATGTGGGAAGCAAGAGCCCACTGCTCAAGAAACCCAGGCGTTCGTCAACATTGCCCATCATTACGTATGCTTTGAGGACAAAGCATCTTTAAGAGAGGGGCAATGTTATGTATATTTTATTAGTTATTAATTAGATTTAGTTATCTTAGGTTATTAAATGTGGAAGGGCATGATCAAAGATCATGCCTCTTCGCCAAGGGACACTTTGAGGCTATATTTAAAGCCTAGGCGATCCCTCATTGTAATCATCTTTCATCTTCATCATTAATAATATATATTTATCAAGTTTACCAGAGTTTTTACACTCCAAAACTCTGGAAATGAGCTCCCCTCCAATAACCCAGAAAAGGCTAGAAAGGAATCCAGGAATCGCTGACCCCGGAATTTGACCTCCCTTGGGAAATAACGCTATCCCAGTGAAATAGCCTAGCCCTTAATGATACTCTGCAAATGATGGCCACCTCTTGTATCAAAAAGATGAATAGTGAAGGGTTGGTTCCTCTACACTAACCTCGGGTTGAAATCCCTAAAAGCTCCTCACTCCCGAAACTGCCTCTACCACAAACTACGTAATCCCTCCAAGAGACTGCGTTATCCAAGCAACTGCGTGATACTGGTTGAAGATGTTATGGCTCCCTCCTGCAAAACGATGGATAGAACTCCTCACCCGAGCAGGCACTTGAACTCCCCCAAGGCTGAGGTTGGGATCTCCACTCGAAGACACCCGGTGCGCTGAACAACACTTGCAGACTTCACTCAACAGCAAAAGCGTGCTCAATGTCAAAAGACAGAAATCAGAGATGCATAATAGAATGAGAGAATGAGGAGCCTCTTCCCCTTTTATGCTTTGAGAGCCTTGCTCTCATCCAGACCCCACCAAACTGCGTTGCCCCTCTTGGCCCACATTGTCCCTCTCTCACTGCCCTGTCATGAGCCCACGCTGCCTCTTCCCTCACGCCGCCACTTCACCCTCATGGGCCCCACGCTGTCAAGTAATATGTACTCAAGTGACTTTAGGGAATAATTTTTTCCTAAGTGTAGGCTATGTGTCTCGTCACCCACTTTATTAACTGACTTAACATTAGAAAAGCAAAACTAGCCAAAATTAATATTACCAATTAGCTGCTGCTAATTGGGAATATTACAGTCCTCCCCGCCAAAACGTTGCTTGTCCTCAAGCAACTGCAAGGATGGGTGCTACAAGATTTTCTCACTCTCCCAAGTGGCATCCTCATCCAGCAAGCTCCTCCACCTCATCAAGTACTCTCTAACTGCCCTGCTCTATAGCTGTCTCTCCCTGGTGTCTATGATGGCTTCTGGCTGCAACACCAAATGCCCCTCGTCATCTGTAGGTGGAAGCTCCTCTGTTGCAGTCACCTGCTGCCCCAATGCCTTTTTCAGGCATGATACGTGGAAGATGTTGTGGATTCGGCTACCTGTAGGCAACTCTAGCTCATATGCAACCTCCCCAATCCTGCGGATCACCCTGTAAGGTCCATAGAAGCAGGGCTTGAGCTTCTCTGCCCCCTTCTGCTTCAGCATGGAGTGTCGGTATGGCTAAAGTTGTAGATAGACCAAGTCCCCTACCTCAAACTATCTCTCAACCCGTCCCCTGTCGACATACAGCTTCTACTGGTTTTGAGATGTAGCTAAGTTATCCTTAAGAGCCCGGAGTATATCCTGACACTCTTGGATCCAATCCTTGGCCTTGGGAGCCTTGCTAGCACCAAACATCACGTCAGCAAAAGTCAAAGCATGGTACCCATACAAAGCATAGAACGAAGACATACCGATGGACATGTGAAAAGTGGTGTTGTAGCAGTACTCTCCCAAGCGCAACCATTGTAACCATGCATTCTGCTGCCCTGTGACATAGTTTCGAAAGTAGCCTTCCAACCACTTGTTCACCATCTCTGTCTACCCATCCGTCTGAGGGTGATAAATAGTACTCGGAGTCAACTCTGTACCCACCAAACGAAAGAGCTCCTGCCAAAATTCGCCCATGAAACGGCTGTCCCAATCACTAACAATGATCTTCGGAAGACTATGCAATCTGAAGTTATCCCTGAAGAACAACTCTACTACATGTGCTGATGTATACCATGTTGATATAGTGAAGAAGTGTGCATACTTCGTCAATCAATCAACGACCACAAAGATGCAATCCTTGCCCTGGACCGTGGGCAACCCCATGATGAAGACCAACAAAATGCTTTCCCATTTCCCCTCCGGAATGGGAAGTGGCTGTAGTAACGCTGCTGGATGGCTCATCTCTCCTTTATTCCGCTGACACACCTCGCAGTCCCTGACATGCCGGAGTACGTCCTCCTTGAGGCCTCTCCAAGAGAACCTCTCCCTGATGGCCCTGTAGGTCTTGGTCAACCCCTGGTGGCCTGATAATGGAGAGTCATGGGAGGCACACAGTATGTTCTCCTTGAGCTGAGAGCTCCCAGTCAAGAAGATACTATCCTTGAAGTATATCACCTCATCCATCACTCTGTACCTGTCATTTGTGATCTGACCATCCACTATCTCACAGGCAAAGCGGTCCTTGGAGTACTCCACCAGTAACTGAGCCCTCCAGTCCATGTCTAGGCTCATCAGGGACAACGTTGCCAGTCTGCATGATAGAGCATCGGCCACCACGTTGTTCTTCCATTTGACATACTCAATGTCAAAGTCATACGCCTGGATCTTGCTAACCCACTTCTGTCGTCTCTCCTACAATTGCTTCTGCTCTAAGCATAACCGGAGGTTGTTGTGGTCAGTCCTCACCCTAAACCTATTCCCCTCACAGTACTGCCGAAACTTGGCCAGTGCATGCATGATAGCCAGCATTTCCTTGTCGTATACGGGATACAACCTCTCATGCGGCAATAACTTCCAGCTCTCGAAAGCTATGGGGTGGCCCCCCTACATCAAGACTGCGACAACCCCATCTCCTTAGGCAACATACTCCAAGACAAAGGGCTGCGTGAAATCTGGCAAAACCAAAACTGGACAGTTTCTCATCACCTCCTTGAGCCTGTCAAAGGCCCTCTGCGTTGTGTCTGTCCAACTAAATGCCCCCTTTTTGGTAAGATCTGTGAGGGGTGCAGCAAGTTGGGAAAACCCCTTGACGAACTTTCGGTAGTAGGTGCAAATGCCTACAAACCCTTGAAGCTCAGTCACATTCCTTGGTTCCGGCCAATCCCGAATGACCAGGATCTTCTCCTCGTGGACTCTCACTCCATCCACACTAATGATGTACCCCAAATAGAGCATCCCATCAGCTCAAACTCGCATTTGGAAAGCTTAGCATAAAAATGTTGCTCCTCCAAAATACGCAATATAGCCTCAATGCGTTGTAGGTGCTCCTCCCATGTCAAGCTGTATATCAGGATATCGTCGAAGAATACAAGCACAAATTTCCTCAACTGACCACTGAAGATGTGGTTCAAACAGGACTGGAAGGTGGCTGGTGCATTGGTTAGCCTGAAGGGCATCACCAAAAGCTCAAAATGGCCATAGTGACATCTGAAGGCAGTCTTGGGGACATCTTGGTCCCTCACTCGGATCTAATGGCAGCCTAACCTCAAATCAATCTTCGAGAAGAACTTTGATCCCCTCGACTCGTCCATCAACTCGTCAATCCACGGGATGGGGTATCGGTTCTTCATAGTTTTCTTGTTGAGAGCCCAATAATCGATGCACATCCTCAGTGTGCCATCCTTCTTCTTCACCCGTACCACAGAAGAAGCAAAAGGGCTAGTGTTGGGTCAGATGTGTCCCAGCGCTAAGAGATCATGAATAGCTCTCTAAATCTTATCCCTGTAGGCTATGGGGTGCCTATAGTGTGTAGTAATCACGCCCTGAATGCCCTGCTCAAGCTCAATGGTGTGCTCAAACCCCCGATCTGGTGGTTGTCCTGAAGGTATATCCCCAAAAACTGTAGCATATCTATCCAAAATCGACTTCACATTTGGGTGAACTGCCTGTCATGTAGCTCCTGCCTCTGAAATACACAACTCCGCTGCCCACTCAATATCTCCCTTCCAGAAGTTTGCCTCAATCCGGTGTGCTAAAACTATTTGTGGGGGATAAGGGTGCATTCCTCGAATCATCTCCTGCTTACCGCTCTTCTTGTCTGTCCACTCCATCTCCAGAGTCCCCCAATCTATAGTGACCTTCCCCAGCATAATCAACCATTGCACTCCCAATATCACGTTGGTGTCTGAAATGTCCACCACAAAGAAATGATCCATCAGAGTGTAAGTCCCCATGGTCACTACCAACGCTGGTACATATCTAGCACACTGCATAGTTCTCGCACTCGGTACCAGTACTGAAAATCCATCAAAGCTCTCTGTCGGTATGCCCCTCCGCTCTACCAACTGTGAATCAATAAAATTGTGGGTGACCCCACTGTCAACTAGCACTGAAACACGTTGTCCCTGCACGGTGCCCTGGACACGCAGTGTCAAATACTTCAGAACCCCTCACAAAGAAGCAAGGACTCCCCCAGTAGTCACAAACACTACCCCTCCTGCTCCTAGGGGTGGAGGTGGTGGATGATCCCCTCTGTGCACTACAGCGCTGCCTCCTACCTCTATCTCCTCGTATGCATCTTCTTCCCCGTCACTGTCGGAGAAGACCTCTATGTAGTGTGCCTTCCCTGCAGCACATCGATGTCCCGACGCCCATGGCTCGTGGCATCTGAAGCATAGCTTCCTCCGTCTCAAGTATTTCCAGCTATCATCATCCAAAGGCCCCCAGCCTTGTTTCCCCCTCAGATATTGAACCCTCGTGTCCTTCCCCTTCGGTTGAAATGTCGGTCTCTAGGGGAAAGGAGCTCTGGTCCTGGGTAGAGCATCCTACAAATCCCTAGTCCTCCCAACTGCATCCTGAAGTGTAGCAGGCCTCGTGGATCTGACTAATCCACGCAGAGGTTCTGCCAACCCATCAATAAACATGTAGATCATCCTAGCTGAGGACAAGTCAGGCACCATCACCGAAAGCCTCAAGAACTCGAAAATGTAGGTTTACGAGTTCCCGGTTTGTTTGAGCTTGGTCAGCTCAACAAAGTGCTCTTCTGGATCCCTCTGGTCAAACCACTCTACCAGTCTCTGTGTAAACTCTGCATTTGTTGTCACTACTGAGTGACCCAACGTGGCCATCTCGTGGAACCACCAATTGTGGGCCTCTCCCTCCAGGTGAAGCGCTGCCACCTTGATGGCCTCTCCCTCCGCCATCTAATTGAGCTGGAAATAAATATCCATCTTCTCCACCCAAGCCTTTGCCGAACATTTTGAGGACCTGTCAAATGTTGGCAATAAAAACCTGCCCACTGTACGCTGTATGTCCCCATCCTGTGTGTATCCACCCCCTATGTTCTGGAGCCTGCAGTCAGAAATGTGGGCATCGTGGAACGTGGGGGAGTAAGTGACACAACTTGATGCGTTGTGCGCTGCTCCTGCAAATGGTGGGAAGTGTTGGACCCTTCTCTGATGTGAAAACCCCTTGGGGTTTCACGCTGTCTCTGATCTGCGGTAAACTTCTGCCCCATCTCTTCGATCCTCCTCGATAACTCCTGCACGGACTATAGGAGGAGTTGCCCAAACTCCCTCCCTTCATATTTCTCCCCTGCCATTGGTTCTTCCTCCTCTGCGTCCACTACTGAAACGCAGTCTCCCTCTCCAAAAGTGACCTCAAGCCTCCGCTCTTGGTCCTTGAACTTCACTCCTCGGTAAGTGATATATGGTTTTCCTGTTGGTGTCATAGACTAATCTGCTCCACAGGCTGAGCCAAGTCTATGAGCTCTGATACCACTGTAATATTTCGAATAGAAATAAACATCAAAACAAGGCAACATAAACAAGCATCTACAGAAAATAGAGAGGTATCACACAAATAATGCAAATATGGAGAAACGCTGAGCCATTTTATTATATAACTGAAAGATAACAATGAGTACAAAGGTGATCAGAATGATGGCACCTTGGCTTGCACAAGGCAAGTTGAAAATACCCTCAGAAATGCTCAATGAATGGTTGCTCTGTCAAGGACTGCATACTCTCCAAATGATGTTGTTGATGCTGCCGAACTGTTGCTACTGCTGGAATGGAATGGCTCTTTGGGGTTGTTCCCCTGCTCAAAAAAATAGGAAACTCTAGAAATGAGGTCTCCTCCAATAACCTAGAAAGGAATCCCGAAATTTGATCTCCCTTGGGAAATAACGCTATTCCAGTGAAATACGCTAGCCCTAAACGATACTCTACAAATGATGTCTTCCTCCGATATCAAAATGATGAATACTAAAGAGTTGGTCCCTCCACGCTAACCTCAGGCTGAAATCCCTGAAATCTCCTCACTCCCGGAACTACCTCTTACCACAAACCGCGTAATCCCTCCAAGAGACGGCGTTGTCCAAGCAATTGTGTGATCCTAGCTGAAGATGCTATGGTTGCCTCCTGGAAAACGATGGATAGAACTCCTCACCCAAACAAGCACTTAAAGTCCCCCGGGGCTGAGGTTGGGATCTCCGCTCAGAGACACCCAGTGTGATAAACAGCACTTGCAGACTTCGCTCAACAGCAAAAGCGTGATCAATGTCAAAAGAGAGAAATAAGAGATGCATAATAGAATGAGAGAATGAGGAGCCTCTTCCCCTTTTTATGCTTTGAGAGACTTGCTCTCATCTAGGCCCCACTTAACTGCACTATCCATCTTGGCCCACATTGTCCCTCTCTCACTGCGTTGTCATGGGCCCACGCTCCCCACATTGCCTCTACCCTCACGCTGCCACTTCACCCTTATGGGCCCTGTTGACCACACTTTGTCAACTACCCCATAGCAGTACACCCCCATTTTTTCAAATGGGATTCTTCATGTTCGACGTGGTTGCGCCATTCAGATTCCATCATCGGGCCATCGCCTATTTTCAGCTTGGTAATGATGTAAACCCATTTTGCATGTAATGATGTAAATGATCTAAGTAAGACTGTCAATGTATGTAACAACCTAGGTAAGCCTAGTATGTTGTTGATGATTTCCATTCTAGGAGGTTTTTTGTCTCACTGATTCACGAAAGTGATCGGCAGAGTTTTTCCCTCCAGCCTCACCCCAAAGCTAGGGTGGATTTTGTCATCAACATGCTAAGTGAGTCCTAGTGTTCTATCGAGTCCTTGTAAAAGTAGTTTGAACTACTTGGTCTACTAGATCATATGTTGAGTCGCAGAACTGGGTATTTATTTGAGGGTCTATACGGATGGGTTTTCCCCCTTCATGTATGTAAATGTATTATCTCATGTAAAAGAGGGTTGGAAAAATAATTATAATCCCCTCTTACTCAATTAATTAAATTTTTTGGTCAATTAATTAATAAAATCCTAAACCAGAAATTTAATTAATTTAGGGTCCTAAATTAGGATTAAATCTTTAAAGGCAAAATTTGTTGGTCCTTGGAAAATGATTTTGACAGCCCCAGACCAAGGGAATATTGAGAATTTTAAGAAATATTGGACCCTTGGGCCTTGGTGGTTAAGTCAAGGTCAAAATTTTGGGGTAATTAACTCAAAAATAATATTTTTGAGTTAATTAAAATTGAATTAAATGATAAATTCGTTTTTTCCCCCAAAATTTTAATTTCAACGCTCCAGATTAAAAGATAATTAAATCTTTTGGACGGTTGAGATTATTTTGACAAGGATCATCCAAACTAGCCGTTAGAGATTTTGTCCTATAAATTTAGAGGTCTTTGTCATTCTTGAGTCATCCGATCTCAGGATCGTGCACTTGCTCTTAGAAGCTCTTGTAAACTTTTTTGAGGAATAAAGCAAAGACTTTGGGGTTACAAATCTGGATGTTCCTTCTCAGATCTATGTGGTGAATTGTCTCTAAACTCTGCTACTTGGTCTCTCGTATTTTATGGTTGATGGCCTTCATGGATTAATCTGCATATAGGTATCTTATGCAGTTTTCTGGGTTTATAAAATAACATTCTGATTTTTCTAAGGGTCTCATGTTGTTTTCTTAAATCTCTATCAGTCTAAAGTTCAGATCTAAGTGTGCAGGGAAATTTTTTTTTTAAGATTGGGCGTCTGGGGAAGTCTTTGGTTGGACCAGCCGACTCTCAATAAGCATAAATCTGATAAGCTCTTTATTTGTTAAATTCTGGGTCTATCTTACGATATTTGTGATTTTGCAGGGTTTCGAAGGCTTGTGCCTCTCACTAAAAATTTTAAACTTCAGAAAATTGTGCTAAACGGATTCAGATCTGACCATGAGGGTTTTAATTTGTAAAATAGTTGTAAATTTGTAAATTTTTTAGGATTGTGACGGTTTATTTGTTTCATGGTGCGTATATCTTCAGATCTGGTTATTTCTTGCAGGTTCAGGAATTAAAATCAGAAATTTTTTAAGATCTAGGGCAGATCTGGTTTCCAAAGGCTAGATCTGGCCTCAAAGCTGCCACTGTGGGCAAATCTGGGCATTATTGGTTTCAAGAAGCTTTGAAAAATCTGAAGTTTGGAACAATCGAATTGCTGGACGTACTGGGTTTTTCTCTGCATAACTTTGCCTCCACCACACGCTTCATTTTACGCGGCCTCAACCTGCATTTTCCTCCTGCCACCATCCATTGAGTTCGATCTGCTGCCTTCTGACTTCCATGAATCATCGACCCAAGCTCCGATCTGCAATAAAAAAGCACAAAAAAATCGTGTCCTCAAACCCGTCGAGCTATCTCTGCATTTCAAAGTTTTCCCTTACACCATCCCTCGTTGCTGTCAACTAGCCGACCTGCATTAAACGTCAATCTCATTTGTCTTGCCGGCACTCGATCTTTTTTTACCCGAGCCTGTGTCTGTCGAAGCCTCTTCTTCTGCTCGCGTCCAAGCTCATCTCTGCCCGCCGTCATTTCATGCCCTACCCAAGCCTTTACGACTGACCTGCACCTGCAAAACAAACAGTGATACAAACGCATACGCATCAAAGGATAAAACCCGCTTTTCGATTTCTGTATAGTTTCAGATTGTTATGTAGCGTAGTTTAGGAGTTAGGATTTAATAAATTTTGATTTGTTAGTCGTAGGCTATAGATTTTTATTAGATTTTAATTTAGTTGGATAAGGTTAGAGTTTAGCGCAATCTTTTTTTTTTTTTTTTTTTTTTAAGTTTTAGATTTTATTGCAATAGTTAGTCGTAGGTTTTAAATTTCTCTTTGTGGGTCAGTTTTGAATTTTAAATTTGATTTCGGTGTAGTTAGATTTTAACTTTAGATTTCATTAATATTGCTTAGTCGATTTAGTTTTAGTTTAATTTGTTTGAATTTAAATTTAAGTTAGTCTAACTTTGGCTTTAAATCTAGATTTTAAATTTTAGATATTGAATTTTAATTTAACCTTAGTTTCTTTTTAGTTTGATTTTAATTTTAGATCTAATTTTAGGATTTAGATTTAAGTTGTAGCTTAGATTTAGATTTTCAAGTTTAGATTTCAAAAAATAAAAATAAAATAATTTCAAAATTCAAAAAATAATAAAAAATTCTCAAAATATTTTTATAGTCAAATGAGCTTTTAAAATTTTATCTTAAGAGTGACTATATAAAATCTTTGACTTGCCTGGATTGAAATTAATTGAAACATCTTAAATATCTGGCATTTTCATCTTACTGTTTCATGGTTGTGTTTTTCAATTGAATATCATTGATCAATCGTGTTTCAATAAGCAACAGTTAGTCATCATTTACTGGTTTATAATTGCATAATGGGACTTTGTATGACTCCTTAAGGCACTGATCATAAACGTGAAATCTAATCTAGATCTGTGAAATCTTGTTAATTTCATCCTGTATTTGGTGTTCTAGCTGTGTCTCCTGCATTTATCCTTCATTTCAAATAGGGTCTACCTCCCTTAGCCTGCAAGGAGACAGCTTAAAGAGAGAGATTGGGGATAAAGGTGACAGCCCCCAGTCTGAACCGTTGTCGCGGTGCCCTGAACAATCTGTGCGACAACAGGCCCCATATTGTCAAGTAATATGTGCTCTAGTAACTTTAGGGAATAATTATTTCCTAAGTGTAGGCTATGTGTCTCATCACCCACTTTATTAACTGACTTAACATTAGAAAAGCAAAACTGGCCAAAATTAATATTACCAATTAGCCACTGCTAATTGGGAATATTACAATCCTCCCTGCCAAAATGTTTCTTGTCCCCAAGCAACTGCAAGAATGTGTGCTGCAAGATTTTCTCACTCTCCCAAGTGGCATCCTCATCCGACAAGTTCCTCCACCTCACCAAGTACTCTCTAATTGTCCTGCTCCGTAGCTGTCTCTCCCTGGTGTCTATGATGGCTTCTGGCTGCAACACCAAATGCCCCTCGTCATCTGTAGGTGGAAGTTCCTCTGTTACAGTCACCTATTTCCCCAATTGCTTTTTCAGGCATGATATGTGGAAGATGTTGTGGATCCGGCTACCTGTAGGCTACTCTAGCTCATGTACAACCTCCCCAATCCTATGGATCACCCTGTAAGGTCCATAGAAGCGGGGCTTGAGCTTCTTGGCCCCCTTCTGCTTTAGCGTGGACTGCCAGAATGGCTGAAGTCATAGCTAGACCAAGTCCCCTATCTCAAACTGTCTCTCAACCCATCCCCTATCGGCATACATCTTCTGCTGGGTCTGAGTTGTAGCTAAGTTATCCTTAAGAACCTGGAGTATATCCTGACTCTCTTGGATCCAATCCTTGGCCCTCGGGGCCTTGCTAGCACCAAACATCACATCAGCAAAAGTCAAAGCATGGTACCCATACAAAGCATAGAACGGAGACATACCGATGGACATGTGAAAAGTGGTGTTGTGGCAGTACTCTCCCAAAGTGCAACCAGCATAACCATGCCTTTTGTTGCCCTGTGACATAGTTTCGCAAGTAGCCTTCCAGCCACTTGTTCACTATCTCTGTCTGCCCGTCTGTCTAAGGGTGATAACTAGTACACGGAGTCAACTCTGTACCCACCAAACGAAAGAGCTACTGCCAAAAGCCGCCCATGAAACCGTTGTCCCGATCACTAACAATGGTCTTCGGAAGACCATGCAATCTGAAGATATCCCTAAAGAAAAACTCTGCTACCTGTGTTCTTGTATATCATGCTGATATAGCGAAGAAGTGTGCATACTTTGTCGGTCGATCAACAACCACAAAGATGCAATCCTTGCCCTGCACTGTGGGCAACCCCGTGATGAAGTCCATGGAAATGCTTTCCCATTTCCCCTCCGGAATGGAAGTGGTTGTAGCAATCCTGCTGGATGGCTCATCTCTCCTTTGTTCTGCTGACACACCTCGCACTCCCTGACATGCCGGAGTACATCCTCCCTGAGGCCTCTCCAAGAGAACCTCTCCCTGATGGCCCTGTAGGTCTTGGTGAACCCCTGGTGGCCTGATAATAGTGATTCATGGGAGGTACGCAGTACCTTCTCCTTGAGCTGAGAGCTCCCAATCAAGAAGAACCTATCCTTGAAGTATATCACCTCATCCATCACTCTGTACCTATCATCTGTGAACTGACCATCCAGTATCTCACAGGCAAAGCAGTCCTTGGAGTACTCCACCAATAACTGCACCCTCCAGTCTGTGTCTACGCTCATCAAGGACAACGCTCTTAGTCTGTGTGATAGAGCATCGGCCACCACATTGTTCTTCCCTTTGACATACTCAATGTCAAAATCATATACCTGGATCTTGATGACCCACTTTTGTTATCTCTCCTACCACTGCTTCTACTCTAAGAAGAACCGGAGGCTATTGTGGTCAGTCCTTACCCTGAACCTGTTCTCCACCAAGTACTGTCGAAACTTGTCCAGTGCATGCATGATAGCCAACATTTCCTTGTCGTATATGGGATACAACCTCTCATGCGGCAATAGCTTCCCGCTCTCGAAAGCTATGGGGTGGCCCCCCTACATCAAGACTACGCCCACCCCCTCTCCTTAGGCATCAGACTCCAAGACAAAGGGCTGCCTGAAATCCGGCAAAACCAAAACTGGACAGCTGCTCATCACCTCCTTGAGCCTGTCAAAGGCCCTCTGTGCTGTGTCCATCCAACTGAATGCCCCCTTTTTGGTAAGATCTGTGAGGGGTGCAGCAAGTTGGGAAAACCCCTTGACGAACTTCTGGTAGTAGGTGCAAATGCCTACAAACCCTCGAAGCTCAGTCACGTTCCTCGGTTTCGGCCAATCCTGAATGGCCCGAATCTTCTCCTCGTGGACTCTCACTCCGTCCACACCAATGACCACGGAAGATGTGGTTCATACAGGACTGGAAAGTGGCCAGTGCATTGGTTAGCCCGAAGGGCATAACCAAAAACTCAAAATGGCCATAGTGACATCTGAAGGTCGTCTTGGGGACATCTTGGTCCCTCACTCGGATCTGATGGTAGCCCGACCTTAGATCAATCTTCGAGAAGAACATCAATCCCCGCAGCTTGTCCATCAGCTCATCAATCCACAGGATCGGGTATCAGTTCTTCATGGTTTTCTTGTTGAGAACTCGATAATCGATGCACATCCTCAGTGTGCCATCCTTCTTCTACAACAGTACCACAGAAGAAGCAAAAGGGCTATTGCTGAGTCGAATGTGTCCCAACGCTAAGAGCTCATGAATAGCTCTCTCAATCTCATCCCTGTAGGGTTTGTGGTGCCTATAGGGTGTAGTAATCACGGCCTGAATGCCCTGCTCAAGCTCAATGGTGTGCTCAAACCCCCGTTCCAGTGGCTGTCCTGAAGGTATATCCGCAAAAACTGTAGCATATTTGTCCAAAATCAACTGCACATTTGGGTGAACTGCCTGTCCTGTAGCTCCTGCCTCTGAAATACACAGCTCCACTGCCCACTCTATATCTCCCTTCCGAAAGTCTACCTCCATCCGATGTGCTGAAACTGTCTGCGGGGGATAAGTGTGCATGCCTCGGATCATCTCCTGCTTACCGCTCTTCTTGTCTATCCACTCCATCTCTAGAGTCTCCCAGTCTGTAGTGACCTTCCCCAGCGTGATCAACCACTGCACTCCTAGTATCACGTTGGTGTCCAGAATGTCCACCACAAAGAAATGATCCATCAGAGTGTAAGTCCCCATGGTCACTGCCAACGCTGGTACATATCTAGCACACTGCATAGTTCTCGCACCCAGTACCAGTACTGAAAATCCATCAAAACTCTTTGTCGGTATGCCCCTCCGCTCTACCAACTGTGCATCAATAAAGTTGTGGGTGGCCCCACTGTCAACTAGCACTAAAACACGTTGTCCCTGCACGGTGCCCTGGACACGTAGTGTCAAATACTTCGGAACCCCTCGCAAAGAAGCAAGGACTCCACTAGTAGTCGCAAACACTGCCCCTCCTGCTCCTAGGGGTGGAGGTGGTGGATGATCCCCTCTTTGCACTACAACGTTGCCTCCTACCTCTATCTCCTCGTATGCATATTCTTCCAAGTCACTGTCGGAGAAGACCTCTATGTAGTGTGCCTTTCCTGCAGCACATCGATGTCTCGGCACCCATGGCTCATGGCATCTGAAGCATAGCTTCCTCCGTCTCAAGTCTTTCCGGCTATCATCGTCCAAAGGCCCCCAGCCTTGTTTCCCCTCGAAGGTGGAACCCTCATGTCCTTCCCCTTCAGCTAAAATGTCGGTCTCTAGGGGAAAGGAGCTCTGGTCCTGGGTAGAGCATCCTGCAAATCCCTGGTCCTCCCAACTGCATCTTGAAGTGTAGCAGGCCTCATGGATCTGACTAATCCATGCAGAGGTTCTGCCAACCCATCAATAAACATGTAGATCATCCTAACTGAGGACAAGTCAGGCACCATCACCGAAAGCCTCAAGAACTCAAAAATGTAGGTTTCCGGGTTCCCGGTCTGTTTGAGCTTGGTCAGGTCAACAAAGTGCTCTTCTAGATCCCTCCGGTCAAACCGCTCTACCAGTCTCCCTGTAAACTTTTCATTCGCTGTCACTACTGAGTGACCCAGCATGGCCATCTCGTGGAACCACCAATTGTGGGCCTCTCCCTCAAGGTGCAGCGCTACCACCTTGATGGCCTCTCCCTCCGCCATCTGATTGAGCTGGAAATAAATATCCAGCTTCTCCACCCAAGCCTTTGCCTAACATTTTGAGGACCCTTCAAATGTTGGCAAGAAAAACCTGCCCACTGTACGCTATATGTCCCCATCCCGTGTGTATCTAACCCCTCTGTTTTGGTTACGGGGCCGACTGTCCTTCTTGAGCTGAACAAAATCATGGAAAGTGAGAGCTTCAACAAACTCTCACCCATAGGACTGATACTCGGCAAAATAATTGCCCATATGAACTGGCTTCGGCTCCTGAGGTGCTCCCGTTCCGGTGCCTGCAGTCAAAAATGTGGGCATCATGAAACGTGGGGGAGTAAGTGACACAACCTGCCACGCTGTAAGCTGCTCCTGCAAATGGTGGGAAGTGTCGAACCCCTCTCTGATGTGAAAACCCCTTGGGGTTTCACGTTGTCTCTGGTTTGTGGTAAACTTTTGCCCCATCTCTTTGATCCTCCTCGATAGCTCATGCACAGACTTTAGGAGGAGTTGCCCAAACACCTTCCTTCATCTTTCTCCTCTACCATTGGTTCTTCCTCCTCTGCGTCCACTACTAGAACATGGTCTCCCTCTCCAAAAGTGGCCTCAAGCCTCCGCTCTTGGTCCTTGTATTTCCTTACTTGGTAAGTGATATATGGTTTTCCTGTTAGTGTCATAGACTAATCTGCTCCACAGACTGAGCCAAGTCTATGAGCTCTGATACCACTGTAATATTCTGAATAGAAATAAACAGTGATACAAAGCAACATAAACAAGCATCTACAGCAAATAGGGAGACATCACACAAATAATGCAAATATGGAGAAACGTTGAGCCATTATATTATATAGTTGAAAGATAACAATGAGTACAAAGGTGAATAAAATGATGGCACCTTGGCTTGCACAAGGCAAGCTGGAAATACTCTCAGAAATGCTCAATGAATGGTTGCACCGTCAAGGACTGCGTAATCTCCAAATGTTGTTGCTGTTGCTGCCTAACTGCTGCTACTGCTGGAATGGAATGGCTCTTTGGGGCTGTTCCCTTTCTCAGAAAAATGTGAAACTCTGGAAATGAGCTCTCCTCCAATAACCCAGAAAAACCCAGGAAGGAATCCCAGAATGGCTGACCTCGGAATTTGACCTCCCTTGGGAAATAACGCTATCCCAATGAAATACGTTGGCCCTAAATGATACTCTGCAAATGATGGCCTCCTCCTATATCAAAATGATGAATAGTGAAGGGCTAGTCCCTCCACACTAACCTCGGGCTGAAATCCCTGAAATCTCCTCACTCCCGGAGCTGCCTCTACCGCAAACTATGTAATCCCTCCAAGAGGTTGCGTTGTCCAAGCAACTGTGTGATCCTAGCTGAAGATGCTATGACTACCTCTTGCAAAACGATGGATAAGAACTCCTCACCCGAGCAAGCACTCAAAGTCCCCCAAGGTTAAGGTTGGGATCTCCGCTCGGAGATACCTAGGGTGTTGAACAGCACTTGCAGACTTCGCTCAACAGCAAAAGCATGTTCAATTTCAAAAGACAGAAATTAGAGATGCATAATAGAATGAGAGAATGAGGAGCCTCTTCCTCTTTTTATGCTTTGAGAGCCTTGCTCTCATCCGGGCCCCACCAAACTAAGTTGTCCCTCTTGGCCCACACTATCCCTCTCTCACTGTGCTGTCACGGGCCCACACTGCCCACGCTGCCTCTTCCCTCATGCTGCTACTTCACCCTCATGGGCCCCATGCTGTTAAGTAATATGTGCTCAAGGACTTTAGGGAATAATTATTTCCTAAGTGTAGGTTATGTGTCTCATCACCCACTTTATTAACTGACTTAACATTAGAAAAGCAAAACTGGCCAAAATTAATATTACCAATTAGCTGCTGCTAATTGGGAATATTACACTCACATGCTCTATCTGTTCGATTGACAGATCTCAATAGCAGTATATCAGTAGAGCCTTATTACTGATATAACGAACGTCCAATTATTTCAGAGGTGCAGTATCAATAGACTGTGTGAATGAAGATCTGAGAGACTTCCTTGTAAAGTATGTGATTCTTGTTGATGTAGTTTGTTGTCCTTACCCTGCTTCAAATCATTGTGATCTCATGTCCACCTGTGCTTTCACCTAAGCTGTTCTACTAGACATACAGAGTTCTTCTAGTAGAGCTTAAGGCTCCTCCTCGAGCCTCCTACAGTTCATGGTTTTGCTATAGTAATATACTTGATTTAATTGCACTGTTCCTCACAATGACTGCGGCCTAAACTAGGTCTTTATACCCTCAAAACGGACTTCTCCGAGGTGCTGTAGAAGCAATCCCTTTTCTGTGGCCCAGAACAGAATGAGAATCTCCTTCCAGGACAATGGAACCACCCATTTACCTACACTGTCTCTTGAGATGACTGCGGCTAGGGCAGGAGGCCCCTTCTAGGCCTCTTGGCCCTCTCAAATCCTCTTCCCCATATTGCTGAAGCATCGGTCTTTTAAACAGAGATAAACTTTCCACAAAACATCAATACTTACCTCTGACCTGCGGTCTACACGAGAGATGCTGCCCTAAACAGTCCAGTCTTGAATCTGCTCTCTTCCTTGTTGGTTGCTTCCATTAAATGTTGAAGGAAGACTCTGCAATAATGGATTGCAAATTTAATTTGAAGCCCCTATGAGCTATTTAGCCCAGCTTTGACATATTCCCAAACTGGAATTCTAACAGTCCCTTGCTTGATGGAAATTTGATTACTTTCCTTGTGATTGCATTCCTTCTCTTTCTTGGGCTTGACCTTATCTGGGTCTAATACCATGTTAAATTTGGAGCATGTTCTTGCTTAGTTACTTCACTGAACATAATAGCCCATAATCCATTTTGATTCCATTAGCAATTACATAGCTCATTATCATATAAACAGTAACTGAAGAGAGAACATAGACGATCGAAGCAAAAGACAAGCCAAGACAAGATAACACAAGGATATGGCGCAAGCCAGGGAAAAACCCCAAGACGGGAAAACCCTTGATCAATTCTTCTTATTATTCATAATCAAATGTTTAGCAGAGAGAGAGAAAGAGAGAGTACAATGATTGAAAGTCAACACTAACTTGCCGAATAGAAGATCTGACCTTAGACAGCAATTCTGAATACTGGTTAGGGCTGCCTGAATTAGCCCTCTTTGAATACTGGTTAGGGCTGCCTGAATTAGCCCTCTTTCTCCATTACTGCCTGCGTTCAAGTCTGGGCATATGAGGCCTAGAGATAAGGACTTAACCATGCCTTCACAATTAGCCCTCTTTGAATACTGGTTAGGGCTGCCTGAATTAGCCCTCTTTCTCCATTACTGCCTGCGTTCAAGTCTGGGCATATGAGGCCTAGAGATAAGGACTTAACCATGCCTTCATACCCTCAAACAGCTTAACAACTAGTTGTAGTAATGGCTCTCTGTCTGTGTCCCGTAACAAAGATGTAACACAGAAGATCATGAGAGATACGCTACAGCAAGGGATCACAACCTCTGTCCAGGAATCACAACTTCTGTCCAAGGGCTTACACTCCTTGTTTCAACTGTGTTGGCTTCTCAGTGGCTGCGGCTACTATTCACTGCGGCCCAGAACAGAGGAATAATTACCATAAAACAAATACAGAAGTACCCTTTACCTCTCCTCACACCTGCGGCTTAGTCCTGCAAGAAGTACACACCCTAAAACAGAGAGAAACCCGTCCTTCTTGCTCCATGCTAGCCTCAATTCTTCGCTGTAAATTTCAGAGGTATTTCTTGATGAGATTGCTTTTGGATCATCCGAAATGGGATGATAAGAGTCTCCTTATATACAATTTAGACATGATGATTTGCCATAACTTTTGGAGGCAAATTCAAATTTCAATTTTTCCTGCCCAAACCAAATTATGACTTATAGCATTTCTTTTGAATAATTAAATATTTTCCTTATCCAAATTAGACAATCTTTATATCGATTTTGGTCCTCTCGAAAAGAGGAATTCAATGGATTATTATCTCTATCAACTGAGGAGACCAAAGTGGAATTTCGCCCTAGTTGCCAATTTTAACAGAATAAAATAAATTGCCCTGAGAAAATAAATATGGTAGGTATTTGGAAATTTAATAGGTATTCTAGTTTATGATAATACATGGTATAGACCCATGGTATTTTATTTGGAAAAATATAAATACAAGGCAATGAGAGAGGTTCATTATAAGATTGAGTGATTCATTCTTGTGGCAAGAGAGCAAGAGAGGACGTCTTGTGGAGGAAAGAAGGTCGAGTAGGCCTCAATCTTGGGCAGGCCTGTGAAGAGGCAGTTCTGTGTGAGGGCCAAGGAGGCCAAGGAGGGGGTTGAATCTGCTTTGTTGTGACAACAAGAGGAAGAAGGAGGATTGTAACCCTGTTTGTGTGAAAGCAGATCAAGAAAAGGGAGGTGAAGCCCTATGGGAGGGTTGGTAGAGAAGGCCAGAGCAAAGGGAATCACAGCCTTGAAAAGGACAAACCGAAGTTTGTAGTAGTTGGACGCAGGCCTAAAGAACAAGCTGGCAGCCTATGGAAGATCGCAATACGGCCTGAGATAGATCGCAGGAAAAAGAAGGACAAGCCCAAGCTTGTAGGATACCAGCAACACCATGTTTAAGAGTTGATTGCAGGTCTATGAAAAAGATAGTAGCACAAGAGGGACGGGCCAAGGCCTGGAAGGTGTATTTTGCAGCCCAGAAAAGAGGCTGTGAGAGCTAGTTTATTGCTGAGTAGTAGCACAGTTTAGAGCGTTGAGTTTGCCCTTGACTTCCAGTGATTGGACAACTACAAGAGCAGCCAAAAATGAGCAAGCTGTGGCACAAAGACCGAGGAGGGTTTCAGCAGTAAGGACAAGGGTTTTTCTGTGTAATTTTTCCCTTGTAGTTGGCATTTTACTGAGCATTGTAAAAGGGCCATTTTCCCTTGTACAAGACCCTAGATTCTTGTTGAACTAATAAGATAAAAAAATTGGGGTGGTTGAATTTTTGTGATACTATGCATGATCTTATTATTGGTTTTATAAGTTTCGCTATGCAAAATATGTTTATGGTCAGGCAAATTAGTGTGTTTCAGTTAATTAGTTAATTTGAGACTAGTACCAAATCTGGGGTGTGTGTGTTTGCACTGAGTGTAGTGCCCATGTGCCCAAAATATAACACAACTCTGAGTACTTCCTCTTTTTAGCAGTGGTCACTTGTGAAGTCTAATTACACATCCAGGTTCCCCACTGGTTCTAAATCCCATGGTATTGTTCTCATCCAAATCTAGAAATTTATGTTTTTAGCAATCAAAGCCAGGGACTGGTGATTACATATTTGGACTCCCCATTGAGTTATTAGTCTGATGGTGGTGGTGTTGAGAATTTATATGGCTGGTGATTAATTCAAATTCTCTTCTTGATAATTGTGAGATTTACTTGAGTTACTTAAGTCTTTTCTTCCTTAGCTTATTTAGTCTTTCATCAAGTCAATTATCAAAATTCACGAGACACAAGAATTAGGCTCCTAGAGCCAGAGCAAAACCTCTCCCTCTTGGAGAGAAAAACCCATGAGAAATTTCTTATAGATCTTCAAATGACAAGCACCATGACCAAGACTCAGACCCTTGACCTATGAATGCTTCCAAGAACCTTGTCACTTCTTCTTAGTCTTCCTCCAACGTTGATCTTTCTTTTCTTCACCAACGTGCACTGACCTGCATCAACATTAGAGAACTCGATCTCTAAGTTTATCTAGGGATACTCCTTGATTGTTGGAGTTACCTTCCTCCTTTACCCATACTGCTATAGCTCTTAAACCTTGCATCATAGTATGATCATCAACTTTATCCACTGCTTCAGAGTGCTTCATAACAGATCCACACCATACTTAGAACATTGTCTTCAACTCGCATTCAACCAGACTTTATTACGATGTATATATCTCAGATAAACCATGTACATGTCCGAAGTTATACCACAAATGTATCCGCATATATGTATCTACATATATGTATCACAAGTATATCCTATACCCTTATCCGAATGTGTATATATAACAAATTTGCTCTATTCCTGAAGTCCGCAGTGAAACATTATACTTGTCATTACATTCACCTCAGGTTTGCACGTCACATTCTTCAAGATTGACTGCAGCTTCTCCTTATTGATCTGCACTTTTCTCCACAGAGCTATTCGAAATCCTTGAGTCCAAATGAGCCGCAGGAAAATCAATATATAGTGCATTGTCCAGACTTGAGGCCGACTTCACAATTAATAAGCCAACTTGAAGAGGTGCATTTTTCCAGCATTGATGAGGACTGTGTTATGGGTTGT